>CAJJDO010000192.1:3522-28274 GCA_905183005.1 Paramecium pentaurelia
TATGACCATCTAATTTGGCTTTTTATTATCCTGTTTTGACATCCCATAGACGGATAGAGTTATCATCACTACCAGAAGCTAATGTATTTCCATCTGGAGAGAAACAAACAGATTTTACTGCATTGGTATGACCATTTACATAATTTAATTCATGAATTCTTAAGTTTTTCCATTTACAGTTCAATAATAAAGTTTAATTCAGATTTATTCCACTTTTGTTGACATTATTAAATTTAGATCCACTAAAATTACACCTAAAAAAATTAGCTCCAACCAAAGAAATATTTTAGATTTTTATATTTTCAAAATTGTTGTTGCTAAGACTCACCTTCATCTAAACTAATATATGTAATGAATTAGACCCACATTATATAAAAGTATTATCCATAGATGTAAGATGAACTAAAAATTTCAAAAATTCTATGATTTATCTATCATTATTTTATTCCTTTTATTAGATCCTTTGTAGATTCTTCATATTCTTTATTTGAATAGCCTAACTTATTGAAGCCATGATCTTTTATTGTTTTTAAGACATTAGTAATTTGTTTGATGTTATTTCTAAAATCATACAATTTCTATCCATTATCATCCTCTATTAAATTCTGTAAAATGTATTGTTCCAAATTTTTTTGATTTCCATGATCTGAAAGAAATAACATACAGTCTTAAACTTTTTTCTTTCTAAATATTTCAAATATGAAACCAAAGATTTACTCATCTACATTTTTTAATTAATCAAAAATTTCAGCTAGAACTTCCTACTCTTAAAAAGAGCCCAGCATTTTTTTTTTATTTTTAATATTGAATTTCTATTACTCTCATTTTAATTTATATAGTGCAAAATCGATAAAAGTATCTGGTGTATTTTTGTTTAATATAAGTTCAGACTTTATGTAGATTTAGAATTGACTAAAATAAAGGTAAAACATGCTATTGAGAATCCAATTTTATTGCTTGATTTTTAATAATATAGAATATTGTTATATATATGAAAAATTGAATTAATACTAAATTTGAGTTAGATTATAAACCATTCATTTTTCTAGTTAATCCTTAATTTTGAGAATAAATAATTGGAATTTTTCAGCTAACTATTTAGAGATTGGTATATGTTTGAACCCTCCTCTTATAACAGTTTCTTTTAATAGAACTATTAAATGAATAAGAGAAGATCCTAATATGGTTTTAAAGAATTTAAATTGTATTTAACAACCCTAACTTATTGATGTGTAATTTTCTTTTATTTTAATATTATATTAGAATTCATATGATTAGAATTATTCTATCCAAATTTATAATTTAACACAAAGACATTCTATCTTTATATCCTCAAAATTCAAATCAAACCCATTAGCAGTAGTTGAATTAAAATATGTAAAAGTAACTTATTTTTTAGGTGGCAAAATACAAACACCATCTATACAAATGATATCCTTTTCAATTTCACATTTAGAATTGCACTCATCTTTATCAGTCTGATTTCCTTCATCACATTATTCTATACCTGCTAAGATATTGTCTTCATATTTATTAACACATGATTTTAATTGTTTATTTTTTTTATTTTTATTATTATTATTTGATTAACAGAGAAATTTAAATAGATGTAAAGATAATTTATATATTTCTTTAACAAAGAGATGAAGGATCTTATTGTGAAAAATAAGAATATGATGAATTATTAGGATCTATTAAGATTGGAAGATCTTTTGACCTGTATGGTAGATTTGGAATTGGTAATGGATTATAATGAATTGTTTATAAAGGAGCTTATAAGAAAAGATTAAAAATTTGTCGCTGGAATACATTATATAAAGATAGCTAAATTCAATTTTATAAATGTATATAGATTATTAAATATTATAATAGTGGTTTATATATTGATAAATAAGGATCAACAAAGACTGGATGATGGATAGAGTTGAGTGATAATTTTGGGAATGACTTTGAATAACCCTAAATCACGAAAATGGTCATGATAAGAATAGAAAAAGTTGGTAAAGGGGAAGATATTGATTTAAGTAGAAAAAAATAAATTATGTAAATAAAATGTGCTTAGTTTCGAGAAGTATTCATTTGTATGGAATGATGGACTAAAACTTAATTTAAATATTCACTAGAAAATAACCAAATTCTAAGCTAATGGTAAAATAAGAAAATAAATTTAGCAGCTAGCACTTGAATTCATACTTATTATTGCTAACACAAAAATATTTGTAATTTTTAAATAAATTATTAATAGAGAGACATAATTTAAGAATGAAGGCATATTAAAATCCAAAAAGTATATGAATATTTTTTTGATTTATTTTACACATAATTTTGTTTTCTATTTAGCGAAATAACATAAACCTAAATTTTATCTTACAAAAAATTGTATAAATAACATGCACTATCAGAAGTTTGAGAGAAATTATCCAGTATTGCTAATCCAAAGATTAAGAAAAGAGTATAAAAAAGCTTAGATATACAAGACTTATTATAATGAAATTATTAAAAAAATAATAACAATCTCTCCCTTAAAACTCAAATAATACAACCTTTAATATTAATGATGCATAGCAAACAAGTGACCTAAGAAAGATATGAAAATTAATCACTCAACCCAATCTACTTCCAAATTTTCATGCCATTATCTTTTAATAATATCAACCTCCACCTCTAAATAATTACTGTAATCACATTTTACACCTCTTTGTTATCCCAATAAATATTCCACAAAGGTGTCCATTTAACAACTTTCTATCCATTTTTATATTCACCAATAAAAAAAAATTATGAATATTCAGAAAATCTATTATTCAACTTAGTTCACCAACCAATTTTAATTTCAAGGCCTTCTTCATCATTAAATCCACCAACACTAAAACATAAAATATAATAATTAACAATTCTTATCCCCAAGCTACAGTATTCCATCTACCTTCTTTTTATCATTTTTTACTAGCCGGTAAATGTAAATCCTTCACTCAACTCAGTCCATTTTCCATCCTTGTTATTGTCCACCTCCACTATTTAATATTAATTATATTAATACATCTCTTAATCATTAAATATGTACTTCCTTAATAATTAAGTTAATTAAAAACAAACGATACTCACCACCGCAACCATTACAATTTTGGTTCTTCTAATTAGCTGACCAGAATCCATTTTTTTTTAATTTTTTCCTTCTTTATCTGCCCATCTAAGATGCATTATTTTTTCTATATTGGTAATTATTGCTGGTTTTAATAATAAATCATGTTGTATAAAATTACTTCACTTAAAATTCTACTTTATAAAGGATTTCACCTTGAAAAAGATATTTAATTCCTCGTTATTAAGTAAAATGAATATGAAAATTAGTTTAAAAAAAAAATCTATTCTTGTTTTATCAAGCCTTCAAATTATTGAATTTCTTCTTCTTGCATCCTTCAGCAAAATTATTCATTCAATGTAATTATGAATTTTTCAATTTCAAATTTCAATTAGGACTTTAGTTTATGTAAATAATTCAAATCAAAGTCTTTTTACAAGTACCATTACTCTTATAAATCTCCCTCCAAAATTTTTACCATAATATCAAGATCTGAATATGATGATTCAGATGGTGGATATTAATAATTTATTAAATTTAGATAGACTTAAGCCTTCTTTTCAATGTATCATTAATCCCTTCAATGGATTAATTTAACTCTTAAAANGCATAGCAAACAAGTGACCTAAGAAAGATATGAAAATTAATCACTCAACCCAATCTACTTCCAAATTTTCATGCCATTATCTTTTAATAATATCAACCTCCACCTCTAAATAATTACTGTAATCACATTTTACACCTCTTTGTTATCCCAATAAATATTCCACAAAGGTGTCCATTTAACAACTTTCTATCCATTTTTATATTCACCAATAAAAAAAAATTATGAATATTCAGAAAATCTATTATTCAACTTAGTTCACCAACCAATTTTAATTTCAAGGCCTTCTTCATCATTAAATCCACCAACACTAAAACATAAAATATAATAATTAACAATTCTTATCCCCAAGCTACAGTATTCCATCTACCTTCTTTTTATCATTTTTTACTAGCCGGTAAATGTAAATCCTTCACTCAACTCAGTCCATTTTCCATCCTTGTTATTGTCCACCTCCACTATTTAATATTAATTATATTAATACATCTCTTAATCATTAAATATGTACTTCCTTAATAATTAAGTTAATTAAAAACAAACGATACTCACCACCGCAACCATTACAATTTTGGTTCTTCTAATTAGCTGACCAGAATCCATTTTTTTTTAATTTTTTCCTTCTTTATCTGCCCATCTAAGATGCATTATTTTTTCTATATTGGTAATTATTGCTGGTTTTAATAATAAATCATGTTGTATAAAATTACTTCACTTAAAATTCTACTTTATAAAGGATTTCACCTTGAAAAAGATATTTAATTCCTCGTTATTAAGTAAAATGAATATGAAAATTAGTTTAAAAAAAAAATCTATTCTTGTTTTATCAAGCCTTCAAATTATTGAATTTCTTCTTCTTGCATCCTTCAGCAAAATTATTCATTCAATGTAATTATGAATTTTTCAATTTCAAATTTCAATTAGGACTTTAGTTTATGTAAATAATTCAAATCAAAGTCTTTTTACAAGTACCATTACTCTTATAAATCTCCCTCCAAAATTTTTACCATAATATCAAGATCTGAATATGATGATTCAGATGGTGGATATTAATAATTTATTAAATTTAGATAGACTTAAGCCTTCTTTTCAATGTATCATTAATCCCTTCAATGGATTAATTTAACTCTTAAAAAATTACTTTAAGTGAATTTATGCGTTCGCAAGTATTATTGTAAATTATCCATCTTGTGTTACTTATTTTCGATCGTCATCAAGTTAATATTTTTAAGCCTTGGAAGGTATGAATTCATCTCTCCTCCACCTCATATGAACATTCTAGACAATATCTCTTTTGCAATTGTATGGTGCTTTACATATTACTGATAATTCATTCAAAGGATGATGTGGACAATTCATTTTTTAATTAATTAAACAATTGCTATTACTTTTTATTCTCTAATTTTAAATCTTAATCTAAGCTTACGTTATATAAATGTAAAAGAAATCTTGGCTAAAAAAATTTTACATATTTATCATTTCTATGGCCGCTGCTCAATATCAAATCTTTTTATTTTCATTTATTAAAGACTTAATTCTTTTAATATAATGTTGTAGAAATTAATATTCTGCAATTTTAATCTAATTTAAAAAATGAGGATAGCCTAACTGAAGTAATGTCAAATACTTATGAAAAGTAAAGAGATTAATCTCATTTATTGTTAAGTATTTAAAAGATTTAATATAAAATTAAACATTGTGAATAGTTTAATAATTCTAACAAGGCCTCATTTAAATAGCTTAAGAGAGGTTGTAATTTTTAATAAAATTTAAACTGTAAAAGAATTCTATTTTTTCCTTTTGTTATTTATGAAAATGCATTAAATTTAAATTCTTAATATATATTGAACTATTGTTAATTAACTAATTTATTAATATATTAGAGATTAAAATTTGAAATTTATTCTTTTATACATCGAAGGAATAAAATTAATATTAATAATTTAATAACAGTATTCTCAAAATTAAATAACACCTGTCTTAGAATTTTCAAATATTCAAGTAAATAAAAATAATACTTCCAACTCCAAATTTAATTAAGGACTAAGACTTTTCATAGTAAAAACAGTTTCTCTATAAAATATTTGGAATATTTATTTAATGGACATTTCTTGTTGTTTTTCTCTAGTATATTTTGAAACTGAGTGTGTTCATCATAAGTAATTACTATATTATAGAAATAGTTTATGATGTATTAAATTCAGGTAAACATGAAGAAGCTTGAAAATTATATGACTAATAATTGTCTTTTTTAAATATCAATTAAGAGATATTTAATTGGAAATGTAAATAAAGTAATAATACATTATATATGCGTTATACAAATTTGTTTTATTGGAATTAGATAGAGTCTAAGGGGAAATTTACTTTAATTATAGTAATTATATGGTTGATAATGACAAAGGTATATTTTATCGACTAATCAACAATTATTAGGCTCTTTATTTAATGAAGTGAATTTTGAAATAAATCCATTTGATTTAAATTCTAAGAATGTTTATTACTATAAAGGTAGATTATATGATTTTATAAATTATTTTTTACTCTACTTTTATAAAATGCTTTTAATCTTTATTAACATTAAAAAATTTTATAAGCAATATTAATTTAAGATCCATCTCTCTTTCTTAATAAAAATCGTGTTTATTATAAATATTAATTTGTCAATTGCTGGTTAAATATAATTGTGCATAATATGAAAATTTCTAGTACTCTAAATAAAGATTATCCATCAATTCCTACTAAAGCTTAATTCAGAGTTATATCAATTTTGAGAAATTTTTATAACTATATTCAATTTTTGAATAAAATTCATGAATATATATGAAAGAGAATGACAGATTTTTAAAGGTGGAGTAGTATAAATGGATACTTATCAAATATTTAATCAAATGTGAAACTTTGAGAAAAAGGATAATTTTAATTAAATATTTATTTCAGTTCTTCAGACAATATGATATGTAATTATATTATCTTGGAAAAAAAAGTCACTTCATTGTTTGAAGCTTTGCTACTCTCTTATTCAACATATATTTGGAAACGTTTATGGAGCAAATTGGGAGGAAAGGAAATATTTTTTTGAAAATTATAACGATGATTTAGCAGTGATAATTAAAGAATAATATCAAAAATGCTTCTTTAAATGTTTAAGCAAAGTAAGTGTGAATGGGAGTAAATTAAAAAAAGGAAGTTCAATTTGAGAAAAAATGTTTATTTAGGAAATATAATGAATAAATTAGGTACATATAAGGATGAACTTAATCAAAAAGTGAAATATTTTTTCAAGGATTTACAAGATTAAAAGAAAGAATAATGTTGTGATTGTTCAGAGACTTTATATCAAAAAATCTCTCTAGTTGAGCATTGTAATAAGTTAAAAAAAGAAAATTGTTAATCTACATAAAAATATTGATAAGAGTATACTCAGAGGGCAACATATAGGCATTTAATAATAATTTCATTTAGAATTAAACGTAAATAAGTTTAATATATTCTTCAGATTCTTATTATAAAAAATAATAATAATAATATTGATGTTATTATTTTAATTTATCAAGGAATCCATTATAGAATTTTATTTCTTGATGGAGAGGAAATGTTCAAATTATTTGCAAATTTTTTTCAATTTTGTTTTTGGTGTCTAACATCATATTCTAACTTCACAGCTGGTTCATTTGTTAGAAAACTACACAACTTGCAATACCTAAACACTGGAATCATATCATACTTCATATCCAGCAGTTGCAGTTGGTTGTTTTCAGAAAACAACTTGAACTCATATTGGCAGCTAATATTCGTGTAGTATTTCACTAAATAAGCCAGAAGATTATCTATATATTTCTCTTAGAGTAAGTGTATCTAATAATTCTCAGTGAAATCGTAGAAAGCTTTTACAACTGTTCATCAAATGGGCAAATACTACACCATTTGAACATAATTACATTAAGGATTTCTTCTTCGATCACCACATTAGGGACCTCCACCCACCAGGGTGAGTCTGTTGATGATAAAGGGGATAGATAGAGGCAAATTTCCTGCTCCTTAGAAAAAAGTACTGCCTAGAGAACACTAGACTTAATTGTGTCTTTATTCAAGTTCAGATATTTTAGCTCTTATATCTGATAAATCCATGATTTCATTTTTTATTCATCAATCTCTATTTGACGCTCATATATTCATTGCCTTATTTCCCAAAAGGGTTTTACTTAGACATAAATATTCCCTTATCCTAGTTAGATTTTTAGACTCTTGAGCTACTAGAATTACTACGATATACTTTGCTCCCATTAGAAGAAAATACTCGATATAATTTTTTCATTAAAAATATTTTTCTTAAAATAAATTTTATACTTAAGAATATTCTTATTATTTTGGGGTCATTCATATAAATCAATTGTTTATGGGGAGTATGAAGTCATGAAATAATTTCTGAATTAATAAAAATTATTTTTAGGTATCTAGATACTTAAAAATTATTTTTAAGTATCTAGAGATAAAAATTATTATGTGTCTAGATGTGTTTTGACAACTTATAATATTTTCACCAGTGGGATTGCTTAACATGTCACAATTCAGTCTATGTTCGAAGGAATTATTCTCGCTCACTCAGACTTGGCAATTCATTTATCAATTTATGTCAATCCAACAGATTGTTAAGTCGATATTAATCAACCATGTCTTCCCAGAAAAAAAGCTCCCTAAGTTCTGATTTTTCCATTTGAAAAAATTAAGAGTGGCATGCAGTTTATACTGTTTAAGAAGGCCTTATCAAAAATAAAATAATTATTAGAATCACTTCTATTTCATCTGTTATATAATTTAATAATAATTTATAAATTATAGATTGAAAATTGAAAGAGGGGTCTAGAATTCTCTAAAGAATATGTTGTGAGTTAGGTATCTTAATTTTCACAATCACAAATGATTTTACAAAATAAAAATAAAAAATTAGAAGTATCATAAATAATTATGAAGGAGCAAAAGTTTAAAATTTACCAATAAGATTAAGTGTAAAATTTATAATAATAATTATTGGGATAATAAGAAATATATATTGCTACTAATAATATTTTAAATACTATTAGATTGAAATATAATACTATTATAAATTTCAATTAATGAAACAATCATTAATCATCTAGCAAATCAAATATCCCAATTCATTAGTTTTATTTATTGAGGTTTTCACTGATAACTGTAGAAAAGTCAGAGTAAAAGCAAGATAATCTTTGACTTAAGGATTCCTTAATACCTAATCAACCATCAATAAATTTGTCTATACAATTAATAGAAACTTGTTGATGATTATAGAAATACAAATTTCTTACTAAAATTTATATTTATTTTGAGATTTATTTGAATTTGCAAGATAAGCTTTAGATTCATAATTAGTATTATTAATAATTTTTTCTTTCGAATGAAAAGTAAAAATAATATAACAATACCTGTTAAATTTTTTAACTATTTTTTTTCTATATTAGTGTTTGCCTTTTCTCCATTGAATAATTTTCTTATTTGATCGAATTTGTGTTAAAAAAATTTTGCTTAATTGAATATAATTATTTAAAAATATTTTGTTATATATCGAGGTAATTCATAATATGAAGCGGGACTGCTGCACCAGCTTCATAAATTACTAAAACTATATCAACCTCTCTCCAGTAAGTTTTCAAGTAAAAAAGAAATATGTTGAAACTTTTTATATATTTCTATAAAAAATTTTATAAACATATATGAAGAGAGGTGAATATATTTCATAGAATGAAAGATATCATTAAGAATCCTTTCAAATTAAATATCATAAAAATTAGACTTCAAAATTAATCTAAAAATAATGTTAGTTAATGTTTATACAAAATTATTTTGATTTTATCAAAATGAAATAGAATTATGTTTTATTGGTACTCAATATACAAAGTCATAATTTATTCAGGCTAATTGCAAAAATATCAACTTGATATTGATGTTTGTGTTTTATAGATCTAATTCAAAGTAAACTAAAAAGATTGATAAATCTAAGTGTCTAAATAATAATGGTTTCTATTTTTAGGTTGAAATTGGATATATAAAACTAAAAAATTAAGTTTAAAAATGTAATTAAATCAATCAACCAACTTCAAAAAAAGTAAAATTAGCAAACGAATTGAGTTGATAATAAAGTTTCATTCCAAACTTATAGCAATATACAATCTGATATTTTACAATAGTATTGCTAATTTAATTAATCTTCTACATGTAAGAGATAAAAAACCTGTTTGGTCCTAGTGTTATCGTCAAATTAAAAGCGAATGATTCTTAAAGTTCACTTCCTTTTACTGTATCATAAAGTTTTTTAAATAATTATGAAGTTCATTCATTATAATTGTTCACAACTAAATATGAATTGCTTTATAGAATATTTATATCATCAATTAATAATCATCGAAAATGTTCCAAAAACTTTCCTATAAAATGTTTTTTTCTCTTAAAAATATCAATCTATGTTGCTTTTTTCGTGTTTAGTCTTTTAATCTTTAAGGCATTTTTCAAAAAGAAAACTCCTCTGCTTCAATATCAAAGATCTACATGAATATAGTTTAAATATTCCTGTTATCAAATTTTATTAAAATTATGGATATTATAAATCCATTTGAGTCCTTCTTTTAAATTTTCTCCTGTTATTGCTCAATGTAAATTTGTTAGAAATTGTTTTAAAGAACTTATAAAGAAGGTAGAGGAAATATTGTTATACTTATATTATAAATTAATCATATAACAGTAAAAAGCATTTTTATTGTAATATAAATTGGTTAAGATTTAATAATCATATTTATCATGAAATAAAGTAATGATATAACTATCAAATTTCCAAATAGCAGACTAGAATGATATATTTAATATGAAGATGGGAGTATTGATGTTATTATAGTAGAGGAACTAACTAATAGAATTTTATAAAATATTAAGCTTATGAGGGAAGTAATATATATTATAATTAGCCTAGATTAAAGCATTATTTTCATAAAAATTTTATTAATAATTATAGGAAATAATAATTAGGATATCTAAGTGCTATGTCTTTTTGATATCAAATTTTAAAAAAGAAATTTATATTAACTTTAGTTATTGAGCTTGCAATTCTATATCATTTTAATTTCTTTTTACATTAAATTTTTAGAGAATTTTTGGCTCTTGCTCAATATTATTTAAGAAATCTAAAAAAAAATATCTATTTTAATGAAAGAGAAGTAGGAGAATAAATTCTAAATTATAAGCATTGTTTTTAAAAAAATTAGAAATATAAAAGACGTCATATATTATTTGAATTTTATAAAATTATATCAAATTTAATAAGATGTAGTATATATTTTCAGATAAATGCAGTTGCTATTGGAAGGAGTTNTTGCTAATTTAATTAATCTTCTACATGTAAGAGATAAAAAACCTGTTTGGTCCTAGTGTTATCGTCAAATTAAAAGCGAATGATTCTTAAAGTTCACTTCCTTTTACTGTATCATAAAGTTTTTTAAATAATTATGAAGTTCATTCATTATAATTGTTCACAACTAAATATGAATTGCTTTATAGAATATTTATATCATCAATTAATAATCATCGAAAATGTTCCAAAAACTTTCCTATAAAATGTTTTTTTCTCTTAAAAATATCAATCTATGTTGCTTTTTTCGTGTTTAGTCTTTTAATCTTTAAGGCATTTTTCAAAAAGAAAACTCCTCTGCTTCAATATCAAAGATCTACATGAATATAGTTTAAATATTCCTGTTATCAAATTTTATTAAAATTATGGATATTATAAATCCATTTGAGTCCTTCTTTTAAATTTTCTCCTGTTATTGCTCAATGTAAATTTGTTAGAAATTGTTTTAAAGAACTTATAAAGAAGGTAGAGGAAATATTGTTATACTTATATTATAAATTAATCATATAACAGTAAAAAGCATTTTTATTGTAATATAAATTGGTTAAGATTTAATAATCATATTTATCATGAAATAAAGTAATGATATAACTATCAAATTTCCAAATAGCAGACTAGAATGATATATTTAATATGAAGATGGGAGTATTGATGTTATTATAGTAGAGGAACTAACTAATAGAATTTTATAAAATATTAAGCTTATGAGGGAAGTAATATATATTATAATTAGCCTAGATTAAAGCATTATTTTCATAAAAATTTTATTAATAATTATAGGAAATAATAATTAGGATATCTAAGTGCTATGTCTTTTTGATATCAAATTTTAAAAAAGAAATTTATATTAACTTTAGTTATTGAGCTTGCAATTCTATATCATTTTA
Organism: Paramecium pentaurelia; assembly: GCA_905183005.1. Taxonomy (NCBI): domain Eukaryota; phylum Ciliophora; class Oligohymenophorea; order Peniculida; family Parameciidae; genus Paramecium; species Paramecium pentaurelia. Next base: position 15,510 of record CAJJDO010000192.1, read on the forward strand.
ATTTCTTTTTACATTAAATTTTTAGAGAATTTTTGGCTCTTGCTCAATATTATTTAAGAAATCTAAAAAAAAATATCTATTTTAATGAAAGAGAAGTAGGAGAATAAATTCTAAATTATAAGCATTGTTTTTAAAAAAATTAGAAATATAAAAGACGTCATATATTATTTGAATTTTATAAAATTATATCAAATTTAATAAGATGTAGTATATATTTTCAGATAAATGCAGTTGCTATTGGAAGGAGTTCATAGATTACACTCCTTAGATTTCGAAGAAAGGATTATAATTATATGTTATTTGATTGTGCAATAAAATTATTAGAGTGTATTAAATGGTTATTATCAGACTCAAAATTGTTATGAAAAGTAAGGGAGAATTAAATAAGTCAAACATTCAAATCTATAGGTGAAAGGAGCCTATTCAAATTTAATCGAACATCTTCAGATATAGTACTATCAGCCGATATTAAATTATCATTAGTTTTGATAAATAACTACATTATTCAAGTTAATGAATACAAAACTGTCAAAGAAGGTAATTAAATTTCTTATATTGCATGATAACATATTAATTCGAACATTCTATTCATAATAGATCCCCTTCTGAATAAACTCTTTAATAAGGTTTTTAAAGTATTCCTTAAGAGGTAAGTGTATGCCATTTGCAAAAAGTGATGTAGGCAATATTTTGAAATTCTCTTAATTTAGCATTTATCCATGCTACTGACAATTGATTATCTAAATTCAGGGGAAAGATTTAGATTTTAATATAAACAATTTTGAAACTACAACTATTTAATCTATGTTGATGAATTCATCTATTTTTATAACTCTAATCATAGTTTAGATAGATAAAAGCCATTTTTCATAATAGGAGATTTTTTTTTTCCATCTCCATCAATAATAGTACTGCTTATAAAGCTTTGGTGGATAAGTGATAATAACAATAGCGCAGGAATTTAAGGAATATAGAAGAAGTAAGTTAGATTTAAGCATAAAATTTATAAATCTTCTTCGTTTCTTAATGGGCAAGGATGATCTCAAATATATTTATATTACTTGGTCCTCAAAAAAACCTAATTAATTTGAATTAAGATTAGAATGATTAGGAATTGGCGCATATATATGGAAAATTCAAGTAGGAAGATAGAAGTTGGGTTTTCAATTGTAAAAAAAGTTAAGAATATCAATAATAAATGATTTAAGGGAGAGAAAATTTATTAGCTTTGATTAAATATATTACAATAGATTATTCTAATATAAATGATTTCAAATTTATGAAATTCTTTGAAGATAAAACATAGATTAAAAATGACAAATAATTTATTAAAATGATTCTGATAATATCAAAAAAATGTATAGATTTAATTGAATGTTGAATAAAATTTGAAAAGATAAAATGTTCCTCAATAAAGAAGATTTGTCAGACATTCTTAATCAGTAATTTGAGTAAACAATCGTTAAATAATTTAAAAAGTAATAAGATAATGAATCAAAGAAGACAATTATGTGATATATCTTTCTGCTTTTGGCTATTAAAGATTAATTTTATTAAGAGTATTAAAATAAGGTTATTTAATGGAATATTATATAATTCAAGAAAATCAATCTAGAATGAAGATATGTTTTCTTAAAGATAAATAATAACAAAAGTGATGGCATCTCAAATAGCATAGTTAAAGTATTAAAAGAAATTGATTATTTGTATTTTATATAAATTTATCTATCTCTTAATAATTTTCATAATTATGCTAGTTATACCTTTATGTAAAATTCATTTGCAAATCCTGCATTAAGTGCATTCTAATAAAACTTTTTAGCTTCTTTTTTTTTCCCTAAAGCAAGTAGAGCTTCAGCTAAAATAATTATTGTTTTTTAAGAATACCTTTATTTAAGAAAAAAATAGAACTTTGTTGAAGACTTAGAGCTTTATCATAAAACTCAATTGCTCTTTGATATTGCTTCATTTAATGTAGAGTATAAGCTATTAATTAAAATGAATAATTGACCTTTATTGTTATATATACTAGCATCATTAGGACTCAGTTAAATTGATATATCAAAGCATTCTATAGCTTCATTATATTGATTTAGTTATCTTAACGCCGATCCTATTCATTAAAATTGATTCAAATCAATACCTTTGTTATAATATGCATCAACATTTCTATTATTCAATATTATGGCTTTATCATATTATTCAATAGCTTCTTTATATTGATTTAGATTTTGTAATGCCGTCCCTATTCATAATCATTTTATCAAAGCAATACCTTTGTTGTTGTAGGTATTGTCATTCTTAGGATTCAATTCTATGGCTTTATCAAAGCATTCAATCGCTTTTTGATATTGTTTTAGATTTTGTAATATCACACCTATTTAGATCATTTATTCAAGCCAATACCTTTGTTAATATAAACATTCTCATTCTTAGGATTTAATTCTATGCCTTTATCATAGTATTCAATAGCTTCTTTATATTTATTTAGATTTTGTAATGCTGTTCCTATTCATAATAATTAAATGAAAGCAATACCTTTGTTGTTGTAGGCATTCTCATTTTTAGGATTCAATTCTATGGCTTTATCAAAGCATTCAATCGCTTTTTGATATTGACTTAGATTTTGTAATGCTGTTCCTATTCATAACAATTTAATCAAAGCAATACCTTTGTTATTGTAGGCATTGTCATTCTTAGGATTTAACTATAGGGCTTTATCAAAGCATTCAATTGATTTTTAACATTGTTTTAGAGAGTTTAATGCCCATCCTATTAATAATCATTTAATCAATTCAATACCTTTGTTGTTGTAAGCATTGTCATTCTTAGGATTTAAATATATGGCTATATCACAACATTGAATCCCTTCTTCAATTCTTAATAAATGAAATAATGATTAACCTAAAAATATTAAATTAGATATATTACTTTTCCACCGCAATAATTCATCGATTGAAGTTTAAAGAGATAGTGTTTTGTCATAAAATTTAATAGCATCTTCATGTTTACCTTCATTTGTTAATTACATCGCCATTTCAAAAATTTTTTCATATTCTTATTGTTTGTCATTCTTTTTTTCCTTCTATTTAAATATTTCTTAGAATTCATTTAATTAATTTATAAATTAATCTAAATCAATTAAATGATAAATTAACCTTCTTTTTTTTATTACTCTTATGAATAGTATGACTTCAAAATATTGATTGACTATCTGAATTTAAAGTAGTCTTAGGTTATTAAAGATTAATTTAAATCTTATAAAGTTTAAATCTGGGTATCAATTCTTTTGATATTTGATTCTATTTATTTTTTTATTTAATTGAAGACTTCATTTGATTACTGTATTATTTTCTCCTAAAATTAATTATATTAATTAATTAAATCAGAAATGTTTGTAAATCTGATGCAATCATCATGATGGTCTTTATGTACTTTCAATAAGCATTTGTAACAATACTGGCTAGAGTTTTAACACTTAGAATTAAGACAAAAGCCTATTATAGCTTCATTTTCATGATCTTCATATTGGCACTTGAAGTTTTCCATTTCTAATATTTTAAATAATTAAATGATACGATAAATATTTAATTAAAAATAAAATATAATTAAAGCATTTATAAAGTTTACTTATCAATATATTGCTTAATCATAGAAATACCTTAATTATTATATTGAAATAAGGAACACTAAATTAAACAAGTTACAAAGGAAATTAATATATTTCCAATTAAAAAATCCAAAACTACTTTTACTCCTCTTTTATATTAAGTAGTTCTTTAATCTTTTTCTGCTATTGTAAAAAAAGGATTCGTCCTATCCTTAAAATTTTATTCTCTATCATTTCTATTTTAGAATAGACAACATATTGGATCAAAAGTATACTAAATATATTTAAATTGTTTTTTTCAAAATTTCAATCACAAAAAATAATAATATTTTTTAGTTTAGCGGGAATAATTATAAAAGCTTATTTGAAGAGCAATTTTGATTTATTCATTTCTATTATAAATAAACCCGCGGCAATCAAAATTAAACCAATTTTCATGTAATTAATTAATCCCAAATTTAGTAATTCTTCAAATTAATCAATTTTAAATATTTTATTATACTCCTTGTTCAAGTATGTGACATTCTTTACCTAAAATTCTTACTTCTAATGTTATTTAGGATTAAAAATTGTAGATTTTCCTGATTTTTTTGCTACTTTTATGAAATAGATTAATTTTCAACTCTATTTTTAGATCCTTCTTATAATCTATTAACTAAACATTGTAGTTCAGAAAGAATATGTTCTATCAATTATTAAAAATTTTTAGGCAAAAATTTAAGATCGATTTTCAAATATTAACCTTTTATAAATTTTAATTTTTTATCAATTTTATCATATTGGTCGAAAAAATTCAAGATTCAATTTATTTATTTTCAACTTCATTATTAAATAAAAGTTTATATACTAATTGTTTAATTGTATTGTCATCTAATCTAAGAGTTATTTCATTTATTTGCTGTTTTTAGTATAATTCTTTAATTTAACTCTATTTCTATATTGAATTTGTTAATTGAATTTATAAACTTTATCAATTGTCAGGAAAAAGCTTCAGAGTAAGTTAGCTGGAGAATTAAATTTTTTTATTCTTGTCAAGGGCACCGAATTGACAAGGTTTTGGCTTTTGTGCATTCCACCAAAATTAACCAGATATAGGAAAGAGAAGTTAAATTCCTAGTTTCTCCCAAATGAGGGTTCATTGATATCTAATTCCAACTAGAGATAAAGTTAGGAGGTGAGCAAAAAGAAAAAGCTAGAGATTAAGTCATATTTTAAATATTTTAAAATTAATTTAATTATTTCATTTAAATTATTAACGAATAAAAAATTTATTAAGAATTTGTTTCGGAATTTAAGATTTCATTTGATTTAATTTAACAAAAAAACTTAAAATATTTCATTCAATCGACCAATATTCTTCCACAAGAGAAGGCAATTAACTCATTAGTATTAGAAAGAATTTCATATTAAATTATAAAATATGATGATTAATCACATCTAAGATATATTAAAATTCAAATNAAAAAAAGGATTCGTCCTATCCTTAAAATTTTATTCTCTATCATTTCTATTTTAGAATAGACAACATATTGGATCAAAAGTATACTAAATATATTTAAATTGTTTTTTTCAAAATTTCAATCACAAAAAATAATAATATTTTTTAGTTTAGCGGGAATAATTATAAAAGCTTATTTGAGGAGCAATTTTGATTACTTCATTTCTATTATAAATAAACCCGCGGCAATCAAAACTAAACCAATTTTCATGTAATTAATTAATCCCAAATTTAGTAATTCTTCAAATTAATCAATTTTAAATATTTTATTATACTCCTTGTTCAAGTATGTGACATTCTTTACCTAAAATTCTTACTTCTAATGTTATTTAGGATTAAAAATTGTAGATTTTCCTGATTTTTTTGCTACTTTTATGAAATAGATTAATTTTCAACTCTATTTTTAGATCCTTCTTATAATCTATTAACTAAACATTGTAGTTCAGAAAGAATATGTTCTATCAATTATTAAAAATTTTTAGGCAAAAATTTAAGATCGATTTTCAAATATTAACCTTTTATAAATTTTAATTTTTTATCAATTTTATCATATTGGTCGAAAAAATTCAAGATTCAATTTATTTATTTTCAACTTCATTATTAAATAAAAGTTTATATACTAATTGTTTAATTGTATTGTCATCTAATCTAAGAGTTATTTCATTTATTTGCTGTTTTTAGTATAATTCTTTAATTTAACTCTATTTCTATATTGAATTTGTTAATTGAATTTATAAACTTTATCAATTGTCAGGAAAAAGCTTCAGAGTAAGTTAGCTGGAGAATTAAATTTTTTTATTCTTGTCAAGGGCACCGAATTGACAAGGTTTTGGCTTTTGTGCATTCCACCAAAATTAACCAGATATAGGAAAGAGAAGTTAAATTCCTAGTTTCTCCCAAATGAGGGTTCATTGATATCTAATTCCAACTAGAGATAAAGTTAGGAGGTGAGCAAAAAGAAAAAGCTAGAGATTAAGTCATATTTTAAATATTTTAAAATTAATTTAATTATTTCATTTAAATTATTAACGAATAAAAAATTTATTAAGAATTTGTTTCGGAATTTAAGATTTCATTTGATTTAATTTAACAAAAAAACTTAAAATATTTCATTCAATCGACCAATATTCTTCCACAAGAGAAGGCAATTAACTCATTATTTGAAATAATAAAATTAGGTGCTATTTTCCTATATTTTCCTATTACTATAAAACATATCCATATATAATATGGGAAGACAGTTGGAAAGTATTTCAGAATTAAAAAAATAGTACTATCAATTATTCAGAATATTTTGATCAATTCAATATATTAAATACTAAAATTGAAATTATAGAACAAAAATGTTCCACATTTTTAGAATATTTATCAAAGATATTATAAAAATTAATTACTTATAAAATGTAATTTAATTAAAAAAGATTAACATTAAATCACTGTAATTTTTTCTAATAAAATTCTTATTCTTTGATTCCATCTTAATATTAACCTATATATATGATTTATTCGTTGCTAATATTATTTAGATAATTTAACTATTGAAAATTTTCATGCAAATCTATCCATTTTCCAAACTTTACTCCATTCCTATCAAACTAACCACCACCACTTATTATGGATAACAATATTTACATTAACTTATATTATTTTTTAACATCAGTTGTAAAGAATGCATTCCATTCTCCATATTTAATTCCGTTTAAATATTATCCTTTATAAACAACTTAAGAATCTCTAATAAATTTAATCATAAAGTGTACTTACAAAATGTTTCAGAAAGTTCTGTCCATTATCCAATTTTCATTCCATTATCGTTGTAGGTTCCTTTACCTCTAAATTTAAAGATTGATATCAAACATTTTCAATTTATCATCACAATATTTGCTAATTAGAGTTTCCCAATTTCCTATTTTAATTCCTTCTTAATAATTTCCTACAAATAACACTTTCCAATATCTTATTAAATAGATAATATATTAAACTCCCAAACTTTATCATTTATTTCAATCCATAATCCAAATTTTAATCCTCTATCATTATAGCTCCCTCCTCCTCTGAAAAATAATAATCTAATTTTATAATACATTATCTAATTATAATAATTAATTTGCCATTTTCCAACTTTTTTTCCGTTTATATATCTTCCTTCGAATGAAATCTTTGATATAAAACAATAAAAATAATAATTTATTTATTACTATCTATAATCTTCTACTTCTAGCCAAATACCTGTTTTCTATCCGTATTCATCGAAATCACCTCCTCCACTACAATATGATTCGATTCTGTTACATAACATTATAAGTTAATTAATCTAGAATTTTCCACCTTCCTATTTTAAGACCCTTAATATAATTTCCTACATTTATTATTTTGCATTCATAATGTTTAGAATGAATAAAACTATAATAATATTATACCTCATAAATTTTTCAAGAATTTCAGTCCACTTTCCATTTTTTATATCATTGTCATAACATCCTAGACATCTAAGAATATAATAATTTTGAAACATTATACATTAATTTATAATGATCATCTTTATATTCCTTTAATAGAGACTCCCAAATTCCAATTTTTAACCCATTTTTATATTCTCCTTATTCTAAAATCTAGCATCCACTAAAATTAATTTCATTACTCTTACTTCCAAAAATTTTCACTTTCCTCCACCCATTTTCCATTTTTTTATCTGTCTCTGTTATAAACACCTCCTCCTCTAAGAGTATTATAAGCGTTTACATTTTTTTAAAACGACTATCAAAGTAACTTCGAAAAAAAATGTCCCACTAACCTTCTTTTGCGTCATTATAATAAATTCCTTTATAAAAAATTTGTCTTCCACTGATAATATTATCATATTTTAATTACTTATAAAAGTTCTTATGTAACTCTATCCAATACCCTTATTTAATAGCCACTTAATTATAATAGCCTCCACCACTTATAAAGATTTAATTTTACATTCTTACATATTGGTGATTTATTTTAATTTTTAATCTAAATAATATGTTTACCATTTTCCTTGTTTAATATCATCAAAATATTATCCTCTAAAAGTTACTTATGATTTGCTATATTAATTTAGATAAGATTACTCCCAAAAATTTTCAAAAAGTTCAATCCATTCACCTGTTTTTAATCCTTAATCGCAATAATATCCTCCTGCTTCTAAATTTTCACCTTTCCATAAAGCATACCATTTTCCAATTTTTTATTACAGATTATTATACTAACCATGCCATCTTAAATATTTAATTTACTCTAAATTTTTGGTTTAATTTAGAGTATCCTTGTAATCTCTAAATTATAGTTTAATAGTTACATAAAAAGAATAGAGCCATCCTTTTAATAAATAACAGTTCCTTCTTCAGTAATTTAAATACTAAAAGTTGCTTTTTAGAATAACAATAAATTTGAAATCCTGTAACTTTCTCTTCCTTCTATTATTGTCCAGTCCTTATTAAAAATTTATCTCTCTTTAGAATCGGATCCATATTTTAAATAATTTGTAACAGAATTTATTGNATCCATAATCCAAATTTTAATCCTCTATCATTATAGCTCCCTCCTCCTCTGAAAAATAATAATCTAATTTTATAATACATTATCTAATTATAATAATTAATTTGCCATTTTCCAACTTTTTTTCCGTTTATATATCTTCCTTCGAATGAAATCTTTGATATAAAACAATAAAAATAATAATTTATTTATTACTATCTATAATCTTCTACTTCTAGCCAAATACCTGTTTTCTATCCGTATTCATCGAAATCACCTCCTCCACTACAATATGATTCGATTCTGTTACATAACATTATAAGTTAATTAATCTAGAATTTTCCACCTTCCTATTTTAAGACCCTTAATATAATTTCCTACATTTATTATTTTGCATTCATAATGTTTAGAATGAATAAAACTATAATAATATTATACCTCATAAATTTTTCAAGAATTTCAGTCCACTTTCCATTTTTTATATCATTGTCATAACATCCTAGACATCTAAGAATATAATAATTTTGAAACATTATACATTAATTTATAATGATCATCTTTATATTCCTTTAATAGAGACTCCCAAATTCCAATTTTTAACCCATTTTTATATTCTCCTTATTCTAAAATCTAGCATCCACTAAAATTAATTTCATTACTCTTACTTCCAAAAATTTTCACTTTCCTCCACCCATTTTCCATTTTTTTATCTGTCTCTGTTATAAACACCTCCTCCTCTAAGAGTATTATAAGCGTTTACATTTTTTTAAAACGACTATCAAAGTAACTTCGAAAAAAAATGTCCCACTAACCTTCTTTTGCGTCATTATAATAAATTCCTTTATAAAAAATTTGTCTTCCACTGATAATATTATCATATTTTAATTACTTATAAAAGTTCTTATGTAACTCTATCCAATACCCTTATTTAATAGCCACTTAATTATAATAGCCTCCACCACTTATAAAGATTTAATTTTACATTCTTACATATTGGTGATTTATTTTAATTTTTAATCTAAATAATATGTTTACCATTTTCCTTGTTTAATATCATCAAAATATTATCCTCTAAAAGTTACTTATGATTTGCTATATTAATTTAGATAAGATTACTCCCAAAAATTTTCAAAAAGTTCAATCCATTCACCTGTTTTTAATCCTTAATCGCAATAATATCCTCCTGCTTCTAAATTTTCACCTTTCCATAAAGCATACCATTTTCCAATTTTTTATTACAGATTATTATACTAACCATGCCATCTTAAATATTTAATTTACTCTAAATTTTTGGTTTAATTTAGAGTATCCTTGTAATCTCTAAATTATAGTTTAATAGTTACATAAAAAGAATAGAGCCATCCTTTTAATAAATAACAGTTCCTTCTTCAGTAATTTAAATACTAAAAGTTGCTTTTTAGAATAACAATAAATTTGAAATCCTGTAACTTTCTCTTCCTTCTATTATTGTCCAGTCCTTATTAAAAATTTATCTCTCTTTAAAATCGGATCCATATTTTAAATAATTTGTAACAGAATTTATTGCTTCAAATAAAATCATTATTTTAATTATTTATATATTAAACTTTATTTAGCAAACTTTATTTAGTAATATATATAATAATTTTAGATTTTTAAGAAATGAATCAGAGATTAGAATCACTGATTATTAAAAATAAGTTATTCTAATTATAATTCATTATTGATTATTATTCAAAATCAGAATATAATGAAAATAATATACACTTTTAGTAGTTAATGGGAATCATTTGATTTATGAATCTCCTCTTTTCTCTAAGTTTCTTATTGATATTTTATATGATAAATATCAAAACTAATATTTATATATTTATTTCATGAAAATTATATAGATTCTAATTTGCTAATTATTACAATTTTAGTTAAAAATAGGAATCAGAATAAATTTAATCTCTAAGATCATATTTTTAACTATTCTGAATATAAATTTTTAAATATACTCCTAAACAAGTCGATGCAAAAAATAAATAATAAGACTATTTTTATTAACAATTAAGTTTAATAATAAATTATTACTATAAATACTAATTGAATGTTTAAATTGACATCAATCTGTATTATTATAGTATCATATATCACAAAAAGATAATTTATATGATTAATAATACTGCATAAAAATTCTTTTAATTAAAATATAATTTATATATTGTTTATTCTCATTTCTTCCATTATTTTCATTATTTCAACAGTTTTAATTTGGCCTCCCCGACTTTATTAAGGGATAATGTTGTATAAATTTGTTATTGCCTTAAATAACATAAAATAATTACTCTTTTTTCTCTTAGCGCTTCTTTGAAATTGTAAGCCTTCGCAATTATTTGAAATTTCTATCTATCCTAGAACTCTTTTATCTCCATTAATCTATAATATCATTAAATTTCCAGATTAAACTTGATTAAGGAAATAATTTTTTTAATATAATTATGAGGTATGTCAAAAAATTTTCTTTGTATTTTTTATAATAAGCAGAGATAATATCAAAAAGATATAATCTAAAGCAAATAAGGGCTATTAAAATTTACAAAATTTGTGCTAAGATTTAGTCTCCTTACTATTCACAAATATATTAAACGGCAGCTAAGAAAATTGCTATGGAACAAAATTATCCTGAACTCAAATCCAATTTATTTAATTTTGGATAAATGTAAGGCAAATATGATGATGTGATTATTTAATAGATCATTAAGCACATCGCAATCAAGATTCCTTTTAAAAATATATTAGTTTCAAAATTTATCAAAATAACTATAATAATGGTTTTCTTCCATAATTTAACCCATTCCCAAAAAGAGTTATTGGTGTTATATTCATTAAATAAATAGCCAATATGACTTCTGAATTATATTTTATCAAAAAAATTTCTTTTCTTGTACAAAAATAAAAGTAATGATATTGGTAAAATTAACCCTATCAGTAATGAAAGTGGTAAAGCAAACTTATAAATCCATGCCTAATGATTAAGTGACTCAAATAGGAGAGATAGATCTCCTTAAACGTAATCAATATTAGAGATTTCCCTTTTGGCCAAAATTGAAAAAAGCCTTAAATCATTATAAAATCATACTAATTGATTAATGCAGCATAGTTTTATATATATAAATAAATTATTGTAATTGAAGATATGTTACTACTGAATTTTCCTTTTGTAAGCATAATAAAAATGTTAACTGTTAATTAAATAACGAAGATTTATAAACTGATTAGAGTAAACATTCCTAATACTCTTATATATATTAATTCTATTTCGAATGATTATGAAATTTCACAATCTAAATTACGAGTAAGGAAATATGATGTATCACTCATCTAGTTAACAAAAATAAATGAAAAAGAGAATTGAATGTTAAAAGTATAAATTACAGAAAATATCCAAATATAATTAAGCAATAACTTTAATAAGATAATCTCTTAATCTAAAAATAATATTTATTAAACAAATACTTATATTCATCTTAAATAGGATATGAGCAAAATTTTAAGTGAGTTTTAATGAAGCAAAGAGTTAATTAGTTTTCTATACACTAGTTAATGTTATAAAAGCTGATAGAAAGACCCTATTGTAGAATTAATTTATTACCAAATTGTTATGAGAACCAAAGATAATATGTTAATAGAAAAATTGCTACAATTTAAACAAGTAAATTGATCATTTTTAAAATAATATCCATCTCCTCTAGTATTATGCTTACCAACAGCCCAACCACCTTTGCATGATTCAATATTTTTGAAGCAATCATTCACTAAATCAGATTCCTGATGAGGTCTCCAATATCCAGGTTTCAATTTAATATTGTTAGAAGTAATGGCTTCAAATTTTGTTTTATCAAATATTGAACACTTTGTAGCATTGTATGTAACAGAATAAAACCCTTATGTAGATTAACAAGTCAAACAACCATTTAAAACATAAAATTCTCCTAATTAACAAATTAGGCTTTATACTTTTATCTTATACGATAATTCCTTAATTAAACTTTAGGTTTTGCAGTAAATTTCAATTTCATACTATTTGTCAGTTTGATTATATGGATCAAAAGTAAAAATTAACATTCCTAAATCGAAATTGTTTGTTGTTTAATTAAAATATATTAATGAAGCATTGCTTGAACTTAAT
>CAJJDO010000192.1:29794-47570 GCA_905183005.1 Paramecium pentaurelia
TTGCTTTATTATGTTAGATATATGTTGAATTTATTACAAAATCTGCATTATTTAAATTCAAATATAATCCACCTCCTAATAAAGTAGCTGTATTATTCAAAATCTTGACATTAGAAATAAATGTCTTAACATTTATTGAAGATAGAGCCAATCCTTAGCTACCAGTATTATTAATAAAAAGAGCATTCATAATTTGTAATTTTCCTGGAAGTTTTATATCTGATAAAGCCGTGATACATCCAAATTATTAGACAATATTTCCTATACAATAAAGTTCTTCAATCTTTATTTAAAGAAAATCAATTAATTAAAAGAAGATTAAACCATTCTTACAAGTAATGCAATCATTATATTACAGAAATATAGATATCAAATGTACTTTTGTTTGATTGTTTTAAAATTTCATGTATAAAATTGATCCATCTTGAGTGGAATAGGATTTAATCTATTCGAAATTATTTGTCTTTTTCTCTAATTATTATTCGTTTATTGAAAGCTATACAGCTTTTAATGTTTAACATTTTGTATACTCAATTAGAAAATTTGGATAAATGTATGGACTTAAATTCTAATCCTTAATATTTAACTTTTTTATTTCATATGTATTCAGGTTTTATATAAATATTATAGATTTATATTATGAAACCTATTCTATTTGTAGCAAATTCAAATTGTAAAATAAAGTAATTTCTTTAAAAAAAATATTTACCAGTTATATAGTTTTGCAATTTATTAAATTTAAGATACCAGATAAGGTAAATCCTTCAAATATAAAATTACGAATAATTAATTGACATCCTTAAATATTAATAATAGCATTATCTTGAGTTACTTTTGATATTACTAATTGTTCCAAGATATTGAGCTATTTATTGAACTATATTGAAGCTTATATGTTTTATTATATAAGAATGTTTTCAATTATAACTTTATTTTAATCAGCATTTTCAAAAGGAAATGATAATGATAAAAATAAATTTATTAAAGAAAAACAATTTGAAACTTGAACATTTTTTATGATAATAATATTTGATACTTCTGATGGATTAACAGATATGATTGCTGGTGCTAAATTATTTAAAATCTCTGTGAATTTAAAATTTTATAGTAATAGATTTAAATAACTATTTTGGGAATTAATACTAATTGATCCTTCTTATTCCTAATTTAAAAGCAAATTATTTTAAGAATAAGCAATACTGCAATTATTTAAAACAACAATACCTATTCCTTTAGTGTTTATATCTAAAACAGAGCTACCTCTGGAAATTAGGTATTAAAAGAATCCATTTTCTAAGGTAAACTTATCAGCAATTAACTGCATTGCTCTTCCTTTATTTTTTATTGAGAGAATTTATTCAATTATATAATTAACTTCAATCTGATTGAGATTACTTAATAACTATATCTAAATATCATAATATTTATTCCATAACTCCAATCTTAGATAATTATGATTGGAAACTTTAATTTATTCTACTTTAACTTTACTAGAACTAATAGTAATAAATGAATTAGAAGAATTTGTTAGAGAATTCTCAAAACAATATATATTTTTAAGAAGAATAGAGCTTTAAATAGAATTTATGAAAAGCAAACTAGAAGAAGTAAATGTTGGATCTACAATATATTAATAATAAGAATTCTCCTAATAAAATATATTCTCTAAATAAATTTACTAAACTTTATCTGAAATGATCGAAATGATAGAAAAAATATTTCCTTAACTTATTTTCATCAAAATGTTTCTAGTTAAACTAATGTTTTGAATGATGATATTCTCAAAATCTTCATTTTTAGCTAATTCATTCGATTAAATTTGAATAAATGATTAATCTATAGTTATCAAATTGGTAAAATTTATATCAACTAAATAAAGACTCCTAAATCCTTTCACAAATAATAATTATAAATGTTAATATTTATTAATAGCGCAATCTTAATGAAGAGGAATCCTATACTCTTAAATTTCATTTTATATAGATATATTCCTTAAACTTATTTGAGAAATGTTGAATAAATAAAAGTAGCGATTATTGAAAGTGTTTATTATGGTCACATTTTAAATTAAAATTTTAGAGCAAGTAAGTCTCAATAAATAATCTTAAATTTCTTTTGAAGGATTAGTATTATCTTTAAAAATAAAGTTTGTTAATTCTATTTAGGTTGGTGTTAATATGTTTTAATCAATAACTAGTACTTAAAAGTTTTAAAAGATATTAGACTCTACATCAAAATCATCTATTTTAATTTAATATTAAGTATTTCGAGAGAAATACTTTTAAAACAAAATTGATTCTTTAAACAAATTTGATTTAATCAAACAATTAAAACTAAAAAGATCTTTAGTAAATTTTATTATTTGTGAATTAATAATCTAATTTTCAATCATTTAAAAAGAATATATATATAGCAAATTATTATCATGAGCATATACAAATGAAGAATTAGATAATATTGAATTCTTAATTATTAAAGATCTTATTCTTAATTCTGATTAATATTTTTATTGTTAAATATTTATAACAGTAAAATTGTTTAATTCACATCTCTCAATAAATAGATTTTCAATTATAATGTCTTGTGTAGTAGTATGAAAATTAAATAAAACTGAGTTGTTTATTATACAATCCTGTAAGAAAAAGTATTCTATTATAATATTTTCATGCTATATAGTAGATTTTAATTAAAAGATTATGGAATTATCAATCTATGCATTTAAAATTGACATATTTTGAATATCACAAGTCTTATAATCATTAATAAGGATCTCTAATTTTATTGGTTTATCTGAAAAAAAGCTTGTATTAACTATTTTATAATCTATTGCATCTCCTCTATTATAAAATTTAAAAGTGATATCATCATCTATTAATGCAAAAAAATTACTAAATTCAACTTAATTAAAATTTTGAATTTAATATAATTAAAATAGTGGGAATAAAGATAAATCTCCTTATAATTTTAGTTTAACTGATTTTATTGAAAAAACTTTTTTTTTAATTTAATTAGTAATTGTGTGAGTAGATATACTACTAATTTAACAAGGCTAATATATTTGAATAGTTAGAATGAATTATTAGAGACCAATTTCATTAAAATAGGTGAAGTCAAAATTATTTTCAAAGTAATTCATCTCATTCTGTTAAAATATATTATGGTGAATATCGTAAGACCAAATAACCTTAAATTATGATTAATATTACTGTGTATTCAAAGGCAGCTTAATTTGGTTTATAGATATACGAAGCAATTGTATGATCTGGGTCAATATAAATATTTTGACCTGAGACACTTTTTATGCACTATGTGGTATATTAAGTATTTGTTTCGTTAATTATGTAATAAGGATTAATGCTCTAAAATATAAGATTCAAATACTTTAATATTATCTTAAGATCTCATTTGGCATACTAAACATAATGAAGGACAGATTATGCATTTTCCATTTTCTTAAACTAAATATGGTTCTAGGTATATGTTTAAGGAACACAAAGAACAAGTAAAACCCTCTGAAATTTCTTGCTTTTAACATGTTTAACAATTTAATCACAATATTTTACACATTTTCCCTTATTTAAAGAATATCCATCTAAACAATCTATTGCAAAATTATAAACTTAGAATTCTATATAGGATTAATTTATTTTTGTAAATAGCATTCCAAAACTTTGAACAATATACCTCCAAATGTTTTAATCATAAAATACAATCATAGACTTAGAATTTACTAAATTTGGTGCTATTTCACAATATCCTGTAAATTCTGAAGATGCATATCCTGTTTCACAAATTAGACATTTTACAATGGTTTATAAGTTTTGGATGCATTATTTACAATGAAAAATATGATTTTAACAATTAAGTATTTGAGGAGCAACTTAAAAATCATCTATTGATGAAATAATACATATCTCTTTACCCTATTAGTTGACATATGATCTGAGACAATTCTATATTTATGTCTATTAATATAAACATTATCCAATTGTGAAATCATAAATATAACCTTCAAAACATTATGCACAACCTACTAATACTTATTCATCAATTGCATCAAATTGTTTTGTTAATACAATCGTATTCTTTATGATATCTTCTTTTAAATAATCAAAACAATAAAGACAATTCATAATAGGACATAAAATACATGTATTGGAATAAGTTTAATAATAAGGGGTCTCACATATTAGATCTTTTCCACTTTATATTAGTTTTTTTATTGTACAGGTTCCATCTTTTAAAGCGAAATTCATAACACATTTGGTGCATTGTGGTTTAAATATTTGAATTTCACATTATTCACAGTGCTCAAAAATGAAGCATTATTCTCTATCTAAATCTTTTTGGTAGTTCTAACAGAAATATGTGAAATGATCATAAGTCTATAGATAATCTAAATAAATATCTGAATGATTCTCTTAATCTTCGCTAAGTTTTATATCTTTTCCATCAAAAAAATATACTTCAACTCCATGATCTAATTTTGTAAATGGGATTTCTTCATTATTCGTTACAAAATTATATTAGCAATATGGATTATTTATCCAATTTTTTGGATTTGTAATACACTCTATACAAGTAATTAATTTTTCTTTTATTTTGGAAGGACTAAGTTAATTAGATGTAAATACCATTTCCAACATTAACCTTCAGATTCAAAGTACCCGTGAGGACACTTAAACTCTTTCTAAATTTCTTAGGAAATACTTAATTAAAAAGAAGAATAATCTTTACACTCTCCATCTAATTCTATTTTTCCATATACACAAACGCAAGCTTTTTATTTTTCATTATAATTCCTAAATGAAGTAGGATCACAAGACAAACAATCATATTTAGTTGGGCCATCACATTCTAAACAAGATAAATGACATTGATCAGTATTAATCTCTTTTTTACAGTTGAAAAACTCCATATTTACTAATTAGATTGTTAAATAGTTCAATGTTTACAATATATTTCCATATGTTATTTTAAATCTAATTAAATTAAAATGAATAACAACCCTCTCAAATATATATTCTTTAATGTTTCTTCCCTCATAAAAGTATATATTCACTAAAATAGAATTCTAGCTTTTCTCTACTCTTACAAAATGCCATAGTTGTATATTTATATCGATATCAAAAATTATCTTTATCAAAAAAGGATTATCCAAAGAGGCTACATTAACTGTTGGAAAAATATAACTATATGTTGTTATGATGATCTGATTTATGCTTGAAGTAAGCTTATAAAATAGTTAAAAAGCACATAAATCATCATCCTATAATTTTGGATTTTAAAAGTTTGACGATATTTTGATTAATTGATAATATATTTCTTTGATAAAATAATTTCTTTCTTTTATTCTAATCCATGACTAGAAATTAAATGAATCACAATTTAGATATTCTGATATGAAAAATTCTTGAATTAGGTTCGAAATAATTATATCAGGAATATTAGGAACATTATTCAATTTACATNTTCCACTTTATATTAGTTTTTTTATTGTACAGGTTCCATCTTTTAAAGCGAAATTCATAACACATTTAGTGCATTGTGGTTTAAATATTTGAATTTCACATTATTCACAGTACTCAAAAATAAAGCACTATTCTCTTTCTAAATCTCTTTGGCAGTTCTAACAGAAATATGTGAAATGATCATAAGTCTATAGATAATCTAAATAAATATCTGAATGATTCTCTTAATTTTCGCTAAGTTTTATATCTTTTCCATCAAAAAAATATACTTCAACTCCATGATCTAATTTTGTAAATGGGATTTCTTCATTATTCGTTACAAAATTATATTAGCAATATGGATTATTTATCCAATTTTTTGGATTTGTAATACACTCTATACAAGTAATGAATTTTTTTTCTATTTTGGAAGGACTAAGTTAATTAAATGTAAATACCATTTCCAACATTAACCTTCAGATTCAAAATACCCATGAGGACACTTAAACTCTTTCTAAATTTCTTAGGAAATACTTAATTAAAAAGAAGAATAATCTTTACACTCTCCATCTAATTCTATTTTTCCATATACACAAACGCAAGCTTTTAATTTTTAATTATAATTCCTAAATGAAGTAGGATCACAAGACAAACAATCATATTTAGTTGGGCCATCACATTCTAAACAAGATAAATGACATTGATCAGTATTAATCTCTTTTTTACAGTTGAAAAACTCCATATTTACTAATTAGATTGTTAAATAGTTCAATGTTTACAATATATTTCCATATGTTATTTTAAATCTAATTAAATTAAAATGAATAACAACCCTCTCAAATATATATTCTTTAATGTTTCTTCCCTCATAAAAGTATATATTCACTAAAATAGAATTCTAGCTTTTCTCTACTCTTACAAAATGCCATAGTTGTATATTTATATCGATATCAAAAATTATCTTTATCAAAAAAGGATTATCCAAAGAGGCTACATTAACTGTTGGAAAAATATAACTATATGTTGTTATGATGATCTGATTTATGCTTGAAGTAAGCTTATAAAATAGTTAAAAAGCACATAAATCATCATCCTATAATTTTGGATTTTAAAATTTTGACGATATTTTGATTAATTGATAATATATTTCTTTGATAAAATAATTTCTTTCTTTTATTCTAATCCATGACTAGAAATTAAATGAATCACAATTTAGATATTCTGATATGAAAAATTCTTGAATTAGGTTCGAAATAATAATATCAGGAATATTAGGAACATTATTCAATTTACATATACAAGTTAACTATGCATATTTTATATCATTGTAATATTACGATTCCTAACATTTATTGATTGTACTAGCAAATGATGGATTTAAAAGATAATAATTTCCTGGAAAAAATGAAAGTTTAGAGATTTATTCATTAAAAATGATCTAATTTATATTTATTAATAAGCCTCCACCATAAATAAAGTTTAAATCCGAATCATAATTTGGGTATTAGATATCAAATTTTTATGTATCTAATAACTATAAATTTTAAAACAAGGAAATTGAAAGTTTAACCATAATACCCAAAAAGTACCAATATGATTCATACTCTTATGTCTTTAATTGATATGAATGTTTGACAATTTACCATCATTACCAATAAATATATATGATTTTACTATTTATTGATTCTCATAATCAATACAATCATAATATAAGAAGTTAATCCTATTTGATATTTTATCTATGGCACTATAGATATGAAAACAATTGCTGTCTAATATTCCAATATCTCCTACCTGTAGAATATCACTCAAAGGATTATATCTTGTATAAATTCCATAATAATAGCATAAAGGATTATTTACCTATATTTAATCTCTATTAAAGTTGATTTTTGATAATATTTCCTTGGTGATATTGATGATAAGTGTGATTATACTCTCACACATACGCAAGATAAAAGGAGCAATACAAGTTAACCCATAAAATCTTTTATATTAAATAATAAAATAAGATATTTTCACATTATTAATAGCCTGAAGTTAGCCCAAAAATATTAATCCCAAAATTTATTATTTATCATCATATTTAGAAATGAATAATATAATGCTTAGAATATTCATCAACCAGTTATTTAATAATTAGAATATGATTTTTAAATTATATTTTAATTCTTCTTACAAATAATTAAGAATGTTTAAATATCAACTAAAACTGTCTCCCTTCAATTTTAAATTTAGGGTCTCTTGCTAATCAATCTGTTTTTTTAAAGAAACTATTTGAAAGACTTTTTGTAAATAAAATATTTCAAATCAATTTTTAATTTTCAGTTTAAACTTCATTATTATATCCTATGTGATTCAAATTTGCAATATGGGCTATTATTCTGAGATCATTTTCATATTTTTAATATTAAATGTAAGAAATACTTTATCAGCAAATCCATTAAAATAATATTCTTATTTAATTTAATGGAGAAAATGAAGATTTAAAACCAATTATATTTGATTAATCTCATTTATTCATATAATACTCCATAAGATTTTGCATTCATTTTTATCTAATGCTTATAATTTAATTTTGAGATGGTCATCTAGAAATTTTATAAATTTACATATTCTATTCATTTTTATTTATGTTATAATATACAAACGATAGCTCTATTTCATTGCTCTCACTCCATTAAAAAGTAAAGATATATCATTTATAAATTCATAATTCCTAATTTCTTTACTTAAACAGCTCAACTATGTCTATGTTTTCAATTATTTGCAATTCAAAAGCATAGATTAGATAAGATATGTTCTAGCTATCTAAATCCAAATTTCAATGAAAAGATTGAATATATCATATATAAGACAATTAGTATTATAAATAATGAAGATTTTTTTAAATATCATAATCAAAAATATATTATAGTATTATTTAAAGAATTTATTTTTTATATTTAAATAATTCATTTTTTGAATAAATTACTTAAATAAAGCCTAATTACTTACATTAGAATGCATAAATCATTATCTGTATAANAGTTGATTTTTGATAATATTTCCTTGGTGATATTGATGATAAGTGTGATTATACTCTCACACATACGCAAGATAAAAGGAGCAATACAAGTTAACCCATAAAATCTTTTATATTAAATAATAAAATAAGATATTTTCACATTATTAATAGCCTGAAGTTAGCCCAAAAATATTAATCCCAAAATTTATTATTTATCATCATATTTAGAAATGAATAATATAATGCTTAGAATATTCATCAACCAGTTATTTAATAATTAGAATATGATTTTTAAATTATATTTTAATTCTTCTTACAAATAATTAAGAATGTTTAAATATCAACTAAAACTGTCTCCCTTCAATTTTAAATTTAGGGTCTCTTGCTAATCAATCTGTTTTTTTAAAGAAACTATTTGAAAGACTTTTTGTAAATAAAATATTTCAAATCAATTTTTAATTTTCAGTTTAAACTTCATTATTATATCCTATGTGATTCAAATTTGCAATATGGGCTATTATTCTGAGATCATTTTCATATTTTTAATATTAAATGTAAGAAATACTTTATCAGCAAATCCATTAAAATAATATTCTTATTTAATTTAATGGAGAAAATGAAGATTTAAAACCAATTATATTTGATTAATCTCATTTATTCATATAATACTCCATAAGATTTTGCATTCATTTTTATCTAATGCTTATAATTTAATTTTGAGATGGTCATCTAGAAATTTTATAAATTTACATATTCTATTCATTTTTATTTATGTTATAATATACAAACGATAGCTCTATTTCATTGCTCTCACTCCATTAAAAAGTAAAGATATATCATTTATAAATTCATAATTCCTAATTTCTTTACTTAAACAGCTCAACTATGTCTATGTTTTCAATTATTTGCAATTCAAAAGCATAGATTAGATAAGATATGTTCTAGCTATCTAAATCCAAATTTCAATGAAAAGATTGAATATATCATATATAAGACAATTAGTATTATAAATAATGAAGATTTTTTTAAATATCATAATCAAAAATATATTATAGTATTATTTAAAGAATTTATTTTTTATATTTAAATAATTCATTTTTTGAATAAATTACTTAAATAAAGCCTAATTACTTACATTAGAATGCATAAATCATTATCTGTATAAAATGAAACTGTAGAATAATTTTAACTAGCAGATTCTAATGCATAAGAGTTTTGTTATCAGATAAAATACACAGAATAAAATATTTGAAAAATTATAAATGAAATACATTATTTCTTAACTATTTGTAATTAAATATGCATTTTGATTTACATTAATAGAAATAATAGATGAATAAAAGTTATCTTAAATTCTATAAATGCAGTATTAGCAAATAGTTTGAGTAGACGTATATTTATTCTAATTCTAAATGACATTGATATATAGAAAAAATAAATTTTATACTTATTGAATAAATTATATAGTGAGAAATCATTATTCTTTTCAATAATTAATTAAAGTAAGTTACATCAAAAAGTATTTAATAATAAATAAATAAATTTAACAAATCCTAATTGGATAAGTATCTAATCTAAACTTATTTTAAAGCCAATCTAAACTTAATCTTTATTTTTGGTAAATACATAAATCTCATAATTATTTCAAAGTATTAGTAACATTTACCTAAAACACAACTAATTTATATTGTTAAAATAAATTATAAGTCAAAGATAAATATAATTGGTTGATTTTGTAGTATTTAAAAAATTTTTTAATGTTTGAAGCAATTCTGATTAATTATTATATCTTATTTGCTTTTTGTATCATCTAAGATAAAAACTAAATATTTAATTGAATTCATGAATATCATAGAAATAATTATTGTACTGACTAAATGATTATTTGAAAGTTTTTAAATTTATTAAAGCAATGATATTATTAATTTCTCATAAATGACGATGGCGATGATTAGCTGCATTAGCAATAGATAAATTATCTTTTAGAAATTAAAAATATTATGCTAAAAGTTATAATTTTATTAGAGACATTCTTTTCTATTTATTTAATTCATGAATTTATAGTGAGAGCAATATTAACTAAAATAATTAAGATATTACTTACAGTCTATGCAATTAATTACAATTAATTTTAAAAATTTTTTAGGGATTGAGTGATTGCTATATTTGTAATCAAAATTCTTTTAAATAATAATTGCAGTTATAGTATGTATTATTACATTATTACCAGATGGAATACGCAAGACAATTTTACAATAGATCCACTATTTGTAATTTGCCAGTAAAATTAAATAGCTGATTTTGTTATTGCCATTTAGTTAATATAATTGTACTAATTTCAAATTTATTTACAATTTTTTATTTTAGAATCTAAAAACAATAAGTAATATCTTGAATTTCTTACAAAATAATGTTTTTAAAGATGAAAAGAGCATAACATCTACTCATGATCATTGTTAATATATTTAATATAAAGTATAGTCAAACAGAATATTCTTGAATAAACAATTCATTTGTTAAACTGGTTCATTTCTTTAAATGATAATTTACAGATTCAAAATGTGAAAATATTAAATACAATTAATGTTAAGTGAAGAATTGACAAATTCAAAAGTACGCTTAGGTAAATAATTGTATTAGGATGATAATACAGAAAATATAGAATGCTAGAGTTTTGATAATCTTTATTGATGAAAGTAATTTTGATGATGGATTTTGGCAAAATATTTAATACATGTGATTTATATTGCTCAATATAATGGTCTTCTTTCATAAAATTGTTTACTTGTGATACAAAATATTAATTAATAGACTCATCATATTTAACATGTGCAGCTGGATAATTAGAATGTGAAAGTAATGATAATTAAATATCAATATAATGATTTTATTCTTGTCATTAATATTGTGATACCAATTCAAAAGGTTGGAATATTTGTTCTCTTTATATTAATTTAGGGTCTTATAAGGTAATATCTATAAATATAGTGATGATTGTTAAAGTAATAGGAAGTTTATTGATAATCTAAGACTATTTGAATCTTTATTTAAATTTTATTCTGTTAAGGCCTGTCTTGATAAAGAAAATGATATTATTTGTTAAATTAATTTTAATAAATATTGAAGAATGCCATTTCAAATGGGATTCGTTTGTAAATGGAAAATTTAAATCAAATCATTGAAAATATAAATTTTAAATGATATTTAGAATGCTCAAATGAATGTTTAATCCCTTAAATTACACCAGATTATTGTATTCTTAATTAATGTCATATATATTTTTATAAATATCCAATGCTATAAGTTTGGATACTACTCAAATAAGAAAAAAATTTCAATATTTTAATTTTTAAACTTACCTTTTCAAGGATTTGATCATATCAATTAACAGTTTATGTAATAATAAATAACTGATAATAGTATGGATAACTAAATAAGATTTAATAAAATTGAGAAATCTGCCAAATAAATACTAAATGAATCTAATTTTGAATCTAGAATATGAAAAAAATATAGACTGATTTTAGAGTTCAAATGAAAGCATAAAATACAATAATGAATTTTCTCAATAAGTAGATTAAAGTTATATAGTTCAAAAAAAAAAGATCTAATCCATTGATGTTGAAAGAAAATATTAACATATATTGGATTATAATATATACCATAATTTAGTAAAACAATATGATAGAAAACTATGAATTAGGAAAGATAAAGCAACATAATTTTGAAAAATGGCCTATAGAAAACTTAATTAATACTGCCCAATCTGTAAATCTGAAATAAACTTTATCCATTAAAATTAAGGTTGATCTCAATAAAAAGATTTTCTGTAGAATAATTGTGGAATGGAATTCAAATAAGTTATAATATTCAATTAAATATAAGATTTAGTCATATGAAAAACAGATAATAAGTTTGCAGATAAGTGGAATTAATTAAATTTAAAATATATGTTATCAAAAGTTCTTATTTTTGAGTTAAACTTAATAAAATCTATAAATTAATAATCATCATGTATATATTTCTAAATTATTCAATCAGTAATTTATTATTTAATTAAAATGAACAAAATACTAAATACTATTGATAAATTTGATATTTTTGGGGTTCCAATAAGTCTTTTAACTAATGCTAAAGCTCCCTTATTTTAAAGTAAACTTGGTGGAATAGTTAGTCTTTTGATTGGAAGCATTAGTTTAGCATATTTTTTATATATAATCATATTATGGATAGACCATCAAATACCTCCTATTGTAAGTTTTAAATAATAAACTTTATCATATGCTGAATTTAAGTTGTCAGATTCAATTATTTAATTAGAATTATAAGATTTTTTAGGGGATATAGATCCATTTAGAAAAGAAAATAATATAATCACTCCTAATTTATATAGAATTTTAAATACAACTATTGTTGATAAACCAATTCCATTATTTAGTAGTGAAGAAAAACCATTTAAAATATCTATAAATAATGGCACTATCGTTTTAAATCATGAAGATATAGTAAATAATGATCGTTTGGAAATGACATAATTTTTATTAGTTTTAGAAAGTTGTTCTAATTTAACTTCTGTGCCTGGAAGTTATTGTGCTGATGAAAATGTAATAACAGAGTATTTATCTAAATTTCATGGAGTTTTATTTTTAACTATAAAATTAAATTAACTTGAGTATTCTACAGGATAATTAGAAGAAATTGAAAAATAATATTATACTGCCTTAGAACCATCGAAACCTTTATATTCATAAGTTATGCTTAAATAATAAGAATCTAATATTGATAGTGGAATATTATTCAATAATTATCAAAATTATTATTTCTTAAATAATTATGAATTAGTTCATTAATAAGTTGGTAATGATTTCACTTCTTAAATTGTTAGTTAAATGTCAAAACAAAATTATGAATTCAAAAGTTTTGGTTGTTATTTATTTAGGATTGATAATATATCTGTTGTAGAAACTATAACACTACCCAAACTAGGTTAAATTTTAGCTTAAGTTGGATCAATTGTTTAAGTAATATTTTTACTAAAATATATTGCCATTTATTACAATAAAATGTTATTGGAAAACGAATTACTACATGAAATTATAACTATGTATTATCCAGAAATGAAAAAAATCAAATTGAACTTTTTAAATTAATTTGAAAATTATGAAAAATCAGATAATAGCAGAAATAGTCCACTTGAAAACATTGATTATAAATATAAAAATTTTATTAAAAGAGCAAAAGAAAAATGCAGATTAGATAACATATTATATGAAATTTCAAGATTATAATTTATTATTTAACAATAATTTGGAGATTAAGTTCTATAATAAAGTCATTAAATGGGAGCAAAATTGTCCAATCACTACATGGATAATCAAAATAGTAAAGAGTCCAATAGATTAACTGTTAAACCAGCCAATTCTTTAGATATAGAAAATGACTATGCCTTATTGGAACCTTTAGAAATGTTATAAAAGTAACCTTGAAGTTAATATATTCATATTTACAGCAATTCTATTATTATAAATAATTATATTTTAATAACAGAGATTATGAAATAGTATAAATACATTAATCCAATCTAGTTTTAAATAACTTTGGATAAGATTTGAGAATTATTAACCTTCCCCTTTCTATTTATGAAATTTGAATTTGAGCTTGGATTGTATCTTTTTAAATTCTTTCAATCTTTGAAAGAAATATTTATATTTAGACAGAGTGAAAAAATATAAAATATTAGATTATCAACTTGATCATTCTCACTACTTAAATTTATTCAAATTCCAGTTACCCTTAATTTTTCAGAGATTAATAATTTTTATATAAAAGATCATCAAAGGGGCACTATTAAATAGTAAAGACATTTAATTGCTAATTCAATTATCCAATTCCTCCTAATAATAAAATACATGTTGATGAATTAGGATAAGAATATCAAAAAGTCAAGAGATAAAATCAAAAGTTTATTAAAGGATAATCTTTAAAAAAATATAAATTTTAATAGAGCTTTTATTTTATATTAGCTCATAATCAAAGATTTGAAGAATTAATATGTTCAATGGTTTAAATATAAATGTCCTAAGAAGGAAAGTGAGAGAGATCAGTTCATAAAACTTGTCAATAAACTATAAATACCTTGAAAAGACTAATTCTAAAAAGACAAGATATAAACACCAAGCTGGTTAATGCTTTTAATACCTTTAACCATTTGTAAAAAAGGTTTAATAATGAAAATAATCAAATTTATGATGAAAATATGGATTGCTGTGATTAGAAGATTGTTTCTTATTGTATTAAAGTTATATTAGAAATTAATAAGAGTAATAATTTAAATTGTTATCGACTAAGTAAGGATTTAAGAATTTACTTTATTGATGAGGTTTTAGGCATGTTCTAGAGGGATAAGAAGATAGTTTTATATGATTTAATTGAACTCATAAAAAACTAATAATTTTTTTGAATGACAATAATGGTATTTCGTTTTTTTGAGAAAATAAAAAAGTTAAATTTTTTTTTTATTATACTGTTGGTTCCTCTAAATATTAGGCATCTTAAATTCACATAAGGGAATAATATTGTCTAATTAGGATTATAATTCAATTTATCAAATTAATCGAAGTATTTTTTATGTAAGATTTACAACTTTTTCATTGAGTTTTGTCTAACAACTTGGATATGCTTAAAATATAAATTCTATTATCAAGGGGTTTAAATGTAAAGCTATTTCTAATAAAGGAAAGTAGTCCTGTATCTTGACCTCTCAAATGGATATAATATGGTAAAGAGAGGTAGGATTTTTGCATAACAGATAAAGTAAACCAAATATCTTCATTTATATTATTGAATAACTGTTTATAAGATTTTTATCAAAATATAGATATAGTTTGAAATCTTTTAGAGCTTGTTTTCTAAGTTAATTTTAATATTTCATTTGAATTTCTTGTTAATTAATTTAGATAACTGTATCTATTATTTACAATCATTGCATATTAAGCTGATGATAAATTAAATAATAATAAATCTTACATTAAAATGGGCTAACTCAAAGTTTCTAATTTTAAATCATCATTTATTTTATTTAAATTGGCATTTCTATACATAATAATCTTTAGGATTTATTTTAATATTAACCAAGTAATAAGCCTAATTAAACTCAAAATTCTTATTTGAATTTATTAAATTTAATTTAATCAAAAATATCTCTCAAGAGTAAATTATAAGATTATTAAATGTTTAAATAATTTAGCCGAAAATAGGCAACCGAAAATTATTAACATATATATCTGGACTCAGTTAAAATTAGATTTATTAAACCTATAGAGTAAATGTATTTGAATTTGCTTTATAATTTTTTGTCCTCCTTATCTTATGAACCTAAGATTAAATTTTATTAGAAAATCCTAATTATTTTTTCATATGTTTGAAATAGCTAAGTTAAGTTTTATAGGTTCTAGCAATGTAATATTGATTCGATTATTTTTTAACTGAGGGTTAGACAATATGGAAAATAAATAGAATTATTTTATAATAAACAAAGCTATTTTAATAAATTGAATACAATTTGTAATTATCTGAGGTTGATTTAAAATAGCTACTAAAATTTAGTTGCTATGAAAGTTATTTGATAGTATTATTAAGTCACTATTTAAAATTATAATGGATTAATTATAATAAAAAACAAAAAATTAGTCATCAACTGAAATGATTAAATAGTAATTTTTATAATTTGATTGATTTTTAATCTTCTGATCAATATACATCAAATTACATAATTTTTATGCTGACCCTTAATAACTTACTATGCTATTAAGAATTATAGATAAAGTTGAATAAATTTATGTAAATTAAAAATCATCAATAAATACATTAGAAAAGAGAAATATCTTAATTGGAAGACTATAATTCTTTTAGTCTTCGATTAATTCTTAGATTTCTATAAGGCTATATAAATGTAAAACTCTAAAAGATAATAATACTTTATTTAGGAATATATTATAGTTCATTAAGTTATAAATTAAAAATGTAAATTAATTAATGTTGAATACTGAAGTTACTTTGTGAGTAGATACTATTTTCCAAAGGACTCGGAGACAGAATCCTTGAGATGTTCTTTTTAGAAAGACCCAAAATAGGAAATACATCATTTGATAAGGAAGGCATGATCAAAAGAATGAAAGACTGTTGGATAGACAATTAGGTCAAATGCCCCTGGGATGTTTGTAGGAGCTAATCAAGAGAAATTAGATTGAAGAAGAGAATGACATAAGATGGACCAAATACAAAATAATTTAAGCCCCACTAATGATCAACTCTAAGATCAAATTCACTAGAAAAGGAAGATGGGTTTTTTATAATATTAACAAAAAATTAATTTTAGAATTAATTAGAAGATATCAGAATGCACAATCAGATTTGGTCATAATAGCAATGTACACTATACCAAAAATATGTTGGAAGGAAAACTTCTTAAGCCATATAGTCATACATTCTGCTAACCAATAACTGTCAATTAGACCCAAGAAAATCTATCTTGTCATGATCGATGAGGATTGTGATCTTCATAACATATGGCTTAATAAATTCCAACTAGAACTATTACATAGATTATATCAAGAACATAATAAAGACATAAGGCTCCTAAGAATTAATTGGAGAGAATATATAACAAAACAAAACGAAAGTAATGTGCAAAAAGACTCCTCAGATAATGAGGAAGTGTTCTATCTATATTAAATGGGATGAATTGATTGAAAAATTAGATACACAAAGAGATTTCCACCCATCTCGGAATATATAAATCATTTACTTTTGTTAAAAGACTATGCTATTTCTAAGACCTCATTTCAAAAATTAACTCTGAAATTAAATAAGACTAAGGAACGAGCAATCAATGATGATTAAAGAAATACCGCTTAAGCCAAGATGAAAAAATATCTCAAAGACAAAGACGAATCCTTCTAAGCCAATAGAAACAAATAGATTCAATTTGATTAAATTATTATTATTTTTTTTTAATTTAATGACATTATTTAAAATTCTTCAAGAAATCTCATATCTTTATATTAAAATTATTTATTTGAAAATAAATTCTTAAATTAATCAAGAATAATTAAATTTTAGATAAAGTTTAATATTAAGTTTTGCAAAAATAAAATTAAAATTTATTGTGTGATGTCTAAAAGTGAGAATCACTAAAACTGGGGTGTTAATGACTATTGTAAAACTATGACTTAGGACTTGATTGGGTTTGGGGTTGGGGTTGGGTTTGGGGTTTGGGGTTGGGGTTGGGGTTGGGGTTGGGGTTGGGGTTGGGGTTGGG
>CAJJDO010000193.1:12534-27259 GCA_905183005.1 Paramecium pentaurelia
GTTTTCACAATCAATCAAGTAAGTATATGATTGGATTGAAATGGAAAACTAAACATTCATTCGTCCCATAAACTTAAATGTTAATCTAGCAGAATCTTCTTACACTGACTTAGAAAAATTAGTATATATTGTTCAAGGAACAATTTTAAATAAATGGAATGCCGACAAAAATTTTTAGATGGAGTTAAAAAAGACAAACTATTGGGGGGACAATCCCATTAAGACTTTTATCGAAAAGTCGAAAGAAGGAATCCAATTGCTCTCTAGGATTTAACCAGGTTATGAATAGAAAGAGGATTTGTATGATATTCTCAATTAAACAAAAGATATGGATACATCAATATTTAGCTTAATTACTAAAATGCTTGATAAATAAAAAATTTCTGATAGTTTAGAAGTTTTATCTAAAAATGATAATCAGGAGCTTTACTATAAATATATCAAAACAGAAAAGAACTAATATTAGGTGAATAGGAAAATTAAGTGTTTTAAGTATTTGATGTATAATATTTATCAACATGACTTTAACATCTCACTGTATTTGATAATAAATTTATATAATGTGGATCGAATGCACTTTAATTATTGGTAAAATGAAAACTGATCTAACAAATCTATCCTTTTTGAATATCAGGATAAAGAACATTTCTTTGATTGGTGGTATATTTATAAACTGCAACCTGAGAGGAACGGAATTTGATATTGTAGATATTGATGAAATTAATTTAAATGGGGCGTTGCTAATTAATTGTAAATGGAAGAACTTGAAAATACATGAATTGAATAGGTTAGAGGGTCATAGTGATTACGTTAGATCAGTCTGTTTTCTCCAGATGGTTATACATTTGCTTCTGGTAGTGAAGATAAGTCTAACAGTCTATGGGATGTCAAAACAGGTTAATATAAAGCCAAATTGGATGGACATAAAGGAAATTTCTATTCAGTATGTTGCTCTCCTGGATAGCAATACATTAGTTTCTGGTAGTAATGTTAACTCTATCAGTCTATGGGATGTCAAAACAGGAGAATAAAAAGCCCAATTGAATGGCCATTCTAACATTGTCTATTCAGCTTGCTTCTCATCTGATGGAAACACCTTAGCATCTGGTAGTGATGAGTCTATCCGTCTCTGGGATGTTAAATATGATAGCAAAAATTCAAATTAGAAGGTTATAATAAAATTGCCAAATTAGTTTGTTTCTCTTCTAATGGAAGAGCTTCTAACTTTGAAGATTACTCTATCTGTATTTTGGATGCTTAAACAGGATATTCAAAAAAAATTTGAAGGTCATACTAATACAATTAGATCAGTGTGTTTCTCTAATGATGGAAATTAATTAGCTTCTGGTAGTGATGATATGTCTATCAGCTTATGGGATGTTAAAACAGGATAGCAAAAGCCAAATTGGAGGGTCACTATAGCATTGTGACATCAGTTTGTTTCTCTCCTAATGGAAGCACTTTAGCATCTTGTAGTTTGGATAACTCTATTTGTCTATGGGTTGTTAAAACAGGAATTAACAAAGTTAACTTTGGTGATCCTTTTGACACCGTTAGATCAATTTATTTTACTCCCGATGGTAATAAGTTAGTAACTAACAATGTTGATGACATAATCTGATTATGGGATGTTAAAAGTAAATTTGCAATTGATCTATCGAATAATCATAATTACAAAAATATCTTAACAAAATCTAAACCACGCTTGCTTTTATACCATCCTCAAGTTTTTTAATATATCAAATAATATTTAGTCATTACTAATGTGAATATTCTTCTTATATCCTAAACACCTTAGTTGTAAGCATAAAGAGCTTTAATCTTGAAAATTAGATGTTTTAACAACATTTTTGATCTTTTTAATTTATTAGATATGGATGAAAATTTAATTTAAAGAGTTGTTGCAATTTTTAGTTTTTTAACAATTTAATCAGTAAAAATGGGAAAAATTACTTAATAGTTATTTTATAAGTAAAGGAAAAAAGTCTGTTAAAAACTTGATTATATATTAAAAGTACTAAAAATTTAGATTGGGTAGAAAACTATTTATTTTATAAATTTTAGCTGGCCTGATTTGAAATAATAAGATATATTAGTTATTTTAATTTGATTTTAATTTTTCGTTAATATTGGGGTTTCTTTAGAATCAATCTATCAATCAGTTTACTTTGCTGATTTTCAAAGATAGATTGATCTTGAAATTATTTAAGATGCCTTAATACCCCATTATAACCATTTATTTAATTTCAATTTTCCAATTCTACTATTTATAATAAATGAAAAAAAGTTCCTTTTTTAGAATATTATTTTGTTAAAATAATTATTTCATTAATTCAAGTATAGAATGAATATCTTCTAAATATAATTATTTGAACAAAATTTATAATTGTGGCAGTAGAACTAATTAGTTAAGATATTTTATAACAAATAAAGTTGCATAGTATTAACAAACATCTAAATAATTCAAAATATTCGTATTGATATTTCATAGCATTCAAGTTACTCCTAACAGTAGCTATATCACCCCTAAATGAATCAATAAATTTATCCTTTTAATAATACCTGTAAAATCTAAACAAAGGATTTAAGTTGAATGTAGGTTCCATTCCCCAGGCTTTTAAATAAAATGGAATCTTAAAATTTCCCGAACTTTTAGAAATGAGCTTGGTTCTTTTTATAGAATAGATAGCATTCGACAAGAAGAATACCACTAATTAATCATAATAGGGCTAAGCTTAATAAGCATTCATTGATGTAATATTAACAGAACATTTTAATAATAACTCCTATTTATTCAAGATTAATTTTCTTTTTAGATATATTTCATTAAAATTTATACACTGACTTTAGACAATAAATGGTCATAATTAATCTATATTTGCCAATTTAGGATGACCTTTATTAAAAGGCACAATCCTATATTTAATGGATATCCAAATTTCAATAGCCTTATGAAATTCAAATTTAATTCCCTATAATTCTAAAAAGGCTCAGTTTAATCATAAGAAACAGTTTTCTCATTATTTCCTATCCATTTTCGCTCTTCGACATTACATTAAAAGGGTTCAGTTTTCTGGAAGCATGTTTTAATCTTCATAAATTCTTTGTAATCTTTCGTTATCGATCCTTCTTTTTAAATGGTTTCAAATTTTTCGAATGTTAGCTATTGATTAAGCTAAACAACTTTAACTAGTATGGCGATATTTGGAAAAATCAGTGCAAACGTACTCAATTTATCACTAACTTGTAATGATCTAAACACAGGAATTATAGGAAATCAATTGAAAATAAGAGCAACTGTTACAATGAATGGATTAAAAAGAAATGAGAAAAATTGTTTGCTGTTGCAGCCTATAATGGTACTGAGGGTGTATCAATTATTTATTGCTTTCATTAGAGACATCATTAAGTTGTAGAAAATTTTAAATTGCCAATAGAATTGTAGTTGAATTTTTTAATATGTTAGAATCATTCTAGTAAGAAAAACCATTATAAGAATTCAGTCTTTACTTAAAGCATCAATTATAATAGTTAAATATCTAAATAATATTGGGATGCCAATTTATGTATATTATCAGCAAAATTTAAGTATGTAATATTAAAAGTAGGTATGAAATTAAATCAAATTTCTCATAACTGCTGAATTAAAATTATTTAATAGAAAATGGTATTAAGTACCAAATATCATTATGATTGAATAAGTAAAAACAGAAAAAGGATGCCAAAAAGAAAGGTAAACCATTCTATGCTGATGAACCTGCATAACCACCTCCTACATTGATACGAGAAATATATGAAGTGAATGTTACTGTTTAAGATCACTTAGCAGAATTTTAACTATGAAAGATGAGTTTGGTGATTATGTTCCTTCATTTGTTGAAAAATGGAAAGAAAAAATTGATCTACCCTATTTTCAGAATCCCTCTAATTAAATAGACAAGATATTTAGTAAATTATCCAATAAATTAGAATTTTGAGAATGCATTAATAATGTATCTACTCATAAAGGCGACCAAAATAGCATCCTATTAATTTTGAAATGCTATGTAAATTAATAAGGAGAATTATTTAAAGAACAATTAAATAGACTTCTTATTTATTGATTAACAAGAAATTAAGATTTTCATCAAGAGATTATTATGTACTGTAATATAGATTATACAATTATTCAACTCCTTGTTGTTTTTTAATGATCAATTTAACCTAGCGTTGTTTTTTTCAAATGACATCACTTCAATTTAATAAGAATTTATACAATTAAATATTGAGTTTTTCCCTGCACTATTGTCAGAATTGATTGAAGATAAGAAGCCAATAAATTAGGGAATGATGGTGTCATTAAGTTATTTGAGGAGCATAAAATTAAAAAGCTTAACTATATGAAGATTTGGTATCATGTCAAAGGCAAAAATATGAATAAGTTTAATTATGGAGAAGTGTATTAAGCTTTGAAAAGTCCTATTATGTTATAAATCAATAAAATTAGACTAGTTGATGTGGATTGCTTTGTTTTAGTCTTTAACTTAGATATTGAGAGCTTAAAAGATTTCATCAATTGAAGCATATTAAATAATAAAAATAAGCAATTTAATAATAAAAAGAATAAAAATATAATAGTTTTAGTAAAAAATTAAATAAAATTAAGCTCCTGAAAAGCAACCTACAGGTAACTAATAAATTTAATAATGTTTTTGAATTAAGTGGGGGGAAAAATTAATTTAATTATCGACTCAATTAATGAAAAATATAACAGGTGTATGTGAATTTGCTATTTGGAGTAAATAATTTATTGTTATATTAAATAATGTAAATTTTTGATAATTTTTCTTATTAAAAGAAAACAATGGCTCCGTTTCTTTATCAAGTATAAGAATAGTAAACTTTTGTTTATTGGAAAAAAGTATTAATATGCTAAGAGAGGTCAAAGATAATGGTTGGTTCTAAGGTACATAAAAGGCAAAAAATGAACTGACATTGTAACCTTATTTGGCAAAATAGGATTATATATTTGATTCGCCTTTCCTCAATACTGAACTAATTAGACCATCTTCACTTACTTAGTTATCTAAAGACTGTTTGTTTGATAAATAAAATGTTATTAGCCAAAATCATGGCGTATTTTGTTTAATCATTGATGGTGGAATAGAAATGGAAGAATTTAATTGGAATTTCGAGATAATTTTAAAATTTGACAACTCATCACTTCTATTAAAGGAAGTATAAAATAACAAATAACTCACACAGGAAGAACTTAATACAAGAATATAAGCTTTCTAGGTTTGAGAATAAACAAAAGAAAACGAAAACTAGATCTTCATTACTACCTCAAGAAGAATAAGATTATGCTCATACATAGAGATGTTATTCTTAAAATAAAACAAGATTTTATTGAGAATTAACTAAAAGCAAGTGAAAAACTAATTTAAGAAATAAATAGAGATACCAATCATGAATTAGAAAACTTAATGAAAAATTTGCAATTGATGAAGAATTTTCAAGGGAAGAAAGTATAAAATTAGAATTCAATTAGATTTGTAAAAATTTTAAGATTTAAAGGAAGTATCAATAGGACAAATATGAAAAATAGATATGACTTAAATCCTGCAGAATTGGCATTATTATTGTGAAAATTTTTTTTGGCTTTTATTATATAGAGGAGAGGCTTTAAGAGCAGTTTCTCTTATTAATTTACTTAGTCAATTAAGCAACAAATTAAAAAGTAATTTCTATTCAGTAAGTGCTAAATTATTTATGATCATTAGCTTTGTCTTCTATAGATAAATCAATTAAGCATTCTAATCTTTACTATAAATTGAAAATGAGAAGGATTAATAGATTAATCAAGTTGACTTTGGTAATATAGAATTTCAGGAGAATATTAGTATTCAAATTTAGAATGGAATGATTCGATACCTCCTGATGACCAGAAACACACATAACTAACAGAAAAATACTGAAAGCGTTAGAATTGACGAGAGAATTTGGTTGAAAATTTTTAAATATCTATTATTAACTTTATTTAATCTACTAAACTTACATACAAAACTGTGGATATTGATAAAATTTATTATATATAATATCGGTAGAATCTTTATTTAAAGAATATTGAATTATGATAGAGAGCATCATTAAGATATGTTGACATAATGATAACATTAACCTTAGCTTAAGAAAACTATATAACGATTGATTCATAAGAATCATCAGTGGTTTCATATTCAAAAAGTGATAACTCTTCAATAAGATATTTTTGATATTAATTTAATTAATGAAATTGTTCATAAAATTGATACTTCAATTAATAAGAGTATTAATGTACCAAGTAGTTTCAAATTAGAATCGTATTTTCTAAAAGCAAGAAGTCAAAGATGAGATTTTGCTCAATTATTATTAAACTTGCAATAAAATTACTTTATGAAATATTTGTGTAATCGAAAACCAGAGGAAATCTAGTAGCTATGGCTTAAGTTTACTTCTTTATTCTAGAATAAAGAGTCAGACAAGGATATAGATATGTGAAGGTTGATTACTTAGAATCCCTAAATAATTCTAAGAGTAATAATAATTATCAATATATTTTTTGGATCCTGAACAACAGAAAATAGTTTGTATAATTTATTAGTATGGAAAAATCAGATAGATTTGAATAAAGTAATTAAGAAATAGAGGCATTCAGTTATCTTAAATATGCAATAGAATCAATTAAAGCAAGACAAGAAATATGAGAAAATTTTGTAGCAGAATAAAAATGAGTTTGATCTTAGAAAATAAATTTATTATTAAATCACAAATAATGAAAAAGAAAAAGTTTTAGATTTATAATATTTTGGATATTATGTGATATTATCTATCTTTAGACTTGATAATATAATAAAATATTCTTCAATTTAATATTCAAATGAGAATAATAGTTTTTACTACATATTTATTTATAACAAAATTTTTTCCTAAATTTTGATATGAATACATTTCTAGAAACCTAATAATAGTTTGTTTATACAAAAGAAAGATCAAAAATACTTTATTCTTTCATTTTAATTAGAGATTTCAATATTAATTAATAATCAATATTAATAATGGAAAAAAATGTTATTCTCAAATTAACCTATAATTTCATCACTAATATCATCTGTAATGATTAAAAGTATGAAATCAGCAAATTGGCTTTATATCTAATTGGTTTGATGGGATCACTTTTACCTTTTTCATATGCTGTAATACCTAAGATAAGCTAGAGTTAAGAAAATTATTTTGTTATGATAATTGCTAAATTTGCAAGACCATATTTATTTCTAAGTTAAGATTCTCTATTCTTTTCATATATCGATTATGGAATATATGCTCTATTTGGATTTTTAATTGTAAATTATAGTTTTCAAATATTCCAAGAACAATAATAAAATTAATGCTAATTTTTAAGAGTATTTTAAATAGTGAATTTTCATATCAATTAAATTCTTGATATTTGGCTAATAAATATAATTCTTGAATTAACTTTAATGAAACAATAAATACTTTCTTATATTGTATCAAGTTTTTTTATTTTGTTACTTATCCAACGTTTGATTATAACAAAAGTTAGTATAGAGTTTAAATATTATAGCTTTAATAATTAAAATGATTCAATTTACATTTACATTTAATAGCTATTAAATTTGGCTTAGGTTATGATATTTTCATTTAATCCATCTTAAGAAGAATTTAGAAATGTTTAAGTTGTATTTTCAATTCTTATTTGCGCCTTAAGTAATATAAATATTTTGTTAAATATGCCCTAAGTCAATACAAATCTTTTATTTATGTAATTTTTTACACATTTTAACACAATATTATATTGTTTATCATTTCTTGGTTTCAATTATACTGGAAATACAAGTGGCCAGGAAGCATAAATATTATTTATTATTGCTTGGCCTTTTTGTCTTAAATTGACTACATTTTTTAAAGCAAGATTGTTTTGTAATTAATTTAGGTTTCTAAATTAAAAGTTCATATTTATCCATTATTTCTTTACTCATCAATAATAGTAATATAACTTAAAATCTGTGTATTTTAAATATTCTCTTTAAGAAACCTAGAGTTACAACCTTACGAAAACAGAACAAACTAAATTGCCTAATTAATAATTTCAATTTTAATTGTGCAAATTATTTGATCATGTTCCTGAAAAATAACTACATTTATCTTTATTGTTACTTTTAAAAGAATATTTTACAGCTTATTAATATCAATTAAGTAAACCTTCAAGATAATCTATAATTTCTCATGCTAGATCTAAAATATTGAAATAAATAGTTTTGAATGAATTAAGGAATTAGATGCTGACTAATAATTCAATCTAATTAAATAATATCTTGATTGATAGCTTAATCTCTGTTGAAACGTAGAGTATTTAATATTCAGAATAATTAATTCATTGCTGTTAGAAAAAAGTTGACTTTCATCAAATATGCTTGAGTAATAGGAGAAAAAGTGACATATAAAAGTAAGCAAATGAAATAGTTGAATTATTTGAAAATACAATTTTCTAAATTGAAGATTCCTACAAAAAATATCCTTTAATAAGATACTAAAGATGTCTGTCTTTTGGCTATGCTGAATTATGCAACGACATCTTGCTTGCAATAAGAATAATGAATTAATCTTCATTTCCAGATGAATTTATATATAATAAAATCTTAACTTTAAACTCAGATTTTTTATCCTATAAATCAATCTATTTAATCACTAACTTAGAGAATTAAAACGTTATTAAAGTATCTTCGAATTTTCATGAAAAAATTAAAGATAATATTTAAAATATTATGGAAATTGTTCCTAAAGGTATTTAAGAACATCATTAAGAAATGGTTTAATAATTCATAAAAACAGGAAAATCTAATTTTTTCTAAAAAGCCACTTAAACTATTTATTAGGATAATTTAATAATAAAACCTATGATTTTAATGAATGATGTGATTATTTAAGATAATAGTTTTCACGCAATATCAATTGGAACTCTTTTAGATGAAGAATAAATAATATTAATTATTAATGATAAATCTAAAGTAAGTAGCTTCAGTTAAGGATTCTTGGATTAAATTAGTTTAGAATTTAAAGATTCTACCTACATTCTAGGAGTTGATATAGAATTAATTATTCCACAGTTTACGAATATTTCTCAGATATCATAACCATAATATATTGAAATTAAATTACCAAACTTTTCCTTACTTTAAACTTAATAAGTCTTTAATAGTAAAGAAAGCAACAAAAAATCTCATCATTTCATCCAAAAAGATATCTGGTAGGATATGTCAAGATTGAATACATTTATATCCTTATGTATAATTGAAAAATCTGCATATAATTATTATAAGATAAGATTCAGTTATATAAAATGTATAAATAAAACCATAATATTTCCTAATTCAATGAGAACCCAATAAAAACTATCAATCAATTGTTTTGAAGAGGTCGAAGAATAAGTAAACATAGCTGTTCCATATGATCAAATAGATTAAGAGTGTAATTTCGGTTAAAAATAAGATATGTTAAATACTGTTAGATATGAATAGACATTGACTTTGATAAAATATGATGATACAAAAACAGATGGAAACAA
Source organism: Paramecium pentaurelia (assembly GCA_905183005.1). Taxonomy (NCBI): domain Eukaryota; phylum Ciliophora; class Oligohymenophorea; order Peniculida; family Parameciidae; genus Paramecium; species Paramecium pentaurelia. Next base: position 22,139 of record CAJJDO010000193.1, read on the forward strand.
AAAGATAGTATAATCAACATAGAAATATGAGGAAAACTCTATTGATAGAGATATGAATTAAATTGCAAAAAGTTCAACTTTTAATAATGGAAAAATCAAATAGAATTATGAAATGAAATTTTATTAGAAATATTCTTTATTCGAAAAAATAAGACATAAAAATAACCTAGTTCAAACTGAAAAAATGTTAATAGTGGTGCTAACATTACATCAACTTTTATTTTTTCTTTAAATCTTATTAACTTTTATTGATTGTATAAATTTACTAAATTTCAACTTAAATGAATTAGAATTATTAAAAATAAAATATGATTTATTCTAACCAGTTGAAACATTTATTGTTACTAGATATACAATTATCAATTATAATAATCAATTTGCAGCAAAATAACTCACCAAACCTTAATTAGACTTTTATTTAAAATTTCCAAATTCTAATTTAAATCTAGGATTTGATGATGTATATTAAAATTAAGAAGCTATTCTTAATAAATTAGAATTACAATCATTTCTATCTGAAGTTTATGAAATTTATATTTATGTAAAAACAGATATTGGTGAGTTGTACAATATAACTATGAGATAAGCCCTAAGCATATTAATAAACTATTAATATACATTTAAAGCAGCATATGTCTATGATGGTAGAACAGTTACAGATTCTCCTTATATTTTTTATTCATATCGTAACTTACTAACTTTATACAATTCATTTGATTTATTAAATAAGAATTTATACTCTTAAGCAATACTTAGAATATCAGATGATTTTGAAAAAGAACTATTTTTATTCTATCCTTTTCTTATTTAATTCATTCTTATTTTTGGAATTGAATTGTATTATGATTTAAAAAATAATAAGATTTTAGGCAAATTTGTTTATTTAATTCTCTATAGTCATTCAGTACTCATTTTATAAGAAATAAGAAAATTGACATGTTATATTGATTATTACATTAATAATCCTGAAAAATTATTTAAATATAAATTTAATATTGAAGAAAAAGAAAAGGAATTATAAGATACTTAATAACTTAATTAAGAAATTATTTAATAAAAAAAATNTAATGAATGATGTGATTATTTAAGATAATAGTTTTCATGCAATATCAATTGGAACTCTTTTAGATGAAGAATAAATAATATTGATTATTAATGATAAATCTAAAGTAAGTAGCTTCAGTTAAGGATTCTTGGATTAAATTAGTTTAGAATTTAAAGATTCTCCCTAAATTCTAGGAGTTGATATAGAATTAATTATTCCACAGTTTACGAATATTTCTTAGATATCATAACCATAATATATTGAAATTAAATTACCAAACTTTTGCTTACTTTAAACTTAATAAGTCTTTAATGGTAAAGAAAGCCATAAATAATCTCATCCTTTTATCCATAAAGATATCTGGTAGGATATATCACGATTGAATACATTTATATCATTATGTATAATTGAAAAATCTGCATATAATTATTATAAGATAAGATTCAGTTATATAAAATGTATAAATAAAACCATAATATTTCCTAATTCAATGAGAACCCAATAAAAACTATCAATCAATTGTTTTGAAGAGGTCGAAGAATAAGTAAACATAGCTGTTCCATATGATCAAATAGATTAAGAGTGTAATTTCGGTTAAAAATAAGATATGTTAAATACTGTTAGATATGAATAGACATTGACTTTGATAAAATATGATGATACAAAAACAGATGGAAACAAAAAGATAGTATAATCAACATAGAAATATGAGGAAAACTCTATTGATAGAGATATGAATTAAATTGCAAAAAGTTCAACTTTTAATAATGGAAAAATCAAATAGAATTATGAAATGAAATTTTATTAGAAATATTCTTTATTCGAAAAAATAAGACATAAAAATAACCTAGTTCAAACTGAAAAAATGTTAATAGTGGTGCTAACATTACATCAACTTTTATTTTTTCTTTAAATCTTATTAACTTTTATTGATTGTATAAATTTACTAAATTTCAACTTAAATGAATTAGAATTATTAAAAATAAAATATGATTTATTCTAACCAGTTGAAACATTTATTGTTACTAGATATACAATTATCAATTATAATAATCAATTTGCAGCAAAATAACTCACCAAACCTTAATTAGACTTTTATTTAAAATTTCCAAATTCTAATTTAAATCTAGGATTTGATGATGTATATTAAAATTAAGAAGCTATTCTTAATAAATTAGAATTACAATCATTTCTATCTGAAGTTTATGAAATTTATATTTATGTAAAAACAGATATTGGTGAGTTGTACAATATAACTATGAGATAAGCCCTAAGCATATTAATAAACTATTAATATACATTTAAAGCAGCATATGTCTATGATGGTAGAACAGTTACAGATTCTCCTTATATTTTTTATTCATATCGTAACTTACTAACTTTATACAATTCATTTGATTTATTAAATAAGAATTTATACTCTTAAGCAATACTTAGAATATCAGATGATTTTGAAAAAGAACTATTTTTATTCTATCCTTTTCTTATTTAATTCATTCTTATTTTTGGAATTGAATTGTATTATGATTTAAAAAATAATAAGATTTTAGGCAAATTTGTTTATTTAATTCTCTATAGTCATTCAGTACTCATTTTATAAGAAATAAGAAAATTGACATGTTATATTGATTATTACATTAATAATCCTGAAAAATTATTTAAATATAAATTTAATATTGAAGAAAAAGAAAAGGAATTATAAGATACTTAATAACTTAATTAAGAAATTATTTAATAAAAAAAATAACTAATCATAAGGAAATCATACTTTAAGAAATGGCATATCATAACTTTACTTCTTTAATTATTTTTTATAATAACATTTGGGATTATCAAACTAAATCTCACATCTACTTACCTTAGTTATTGGAATGGTAATTGTTAGAATTGTATATGGTAATTGTAATAGTATTGACGATCATTATATTTTCAATAACATGAATTAAAGTAATTAATTTTTTAAACTTTAAATATTCGATTAAATATTAGTCTACATTTAATCTTAAATTTATATATTAAAGATTTAGATTTGATAATTACTATATATAAAAATTACTCTCCATCAAAAATTAAAAATTTGACTTTTTTTCAAAAATTCTTAGACTTTATCTCAAAAGAAAAATATAAAATCTAAATAAAAGGATTAATGCCAAATATATTATTTTAGCATTTTTAATTAAAAGAATATCAAATTATTTTTCTATCTTTAAAATTCTTAATAGATTTCTAATTTCATTTTTTTCCACTTTCTATAAAATTATGCTTATAATGAGACAATAATAACTTTTCTAAATTTAAAAATTTTATCAGCATATACTCTTCATCAAAAATGGACCATTTCTTAGGAAATTTCAGACTATTAAAATTAAATAAAATTTAAAATCAGAATAAAAAGAATAATTCTAAATATATTTTTTTACGCATTCTGAATTCTAAGAATATTAAATCATTTTACTATCTTATAAATTAATAATCGACTTCTCATTTTATTTATTTCCTTAGTCAATCAGATTTTTTATATAGAATTACCTAAGTCTGTTTATAATCTTTTGTCTCCTTCCTATTTCAACTCAAGTTTTAAATTAGCCATCTTTTATAAATTTATAGTTTATTTATTCAATTATGGATTGTAATATTTTTGAGAGTTCAACCATCCAATGTGTTGAATCTATTAAGAGATTCATGTTGATTTCTATTAATATAACATCATATTTATAAAAATGAATGATTACTAGACATCTTTAGTTTTTGAAGATATGAGAATAATTGTAACCTTGATTACTTATTAAGAATGCTCTAAGTTAGATGTGTTATTTACCCATGTTCAAAAATTTTTTAATTAGGAGTATAATTGGATGATTTTGTAATTTGAGTCTTTACATTTATATAAGATATTCCATAAACCAAATCTTATTGCCAATTTATATTTACCATTATAAATGATTTAATTCTAATTAATAAATTAATAATAAATCAATACTTCCAGACGCTGTCATTTATATCTATCCATTTTCCATCTTTTAACCTTATTTATACAAACCCCCAAATACATCACATTAGACTAATTAATAAATTTTCAAACTCCCTATTTTTAATAATTATATTCTCCAAATACATTAATTTCTGGTTTATTTTAATAAATTTAACTCCAATAATTATTGATTAGTTCATTTTACAGATCTGACTATATTCCATCTTTAGAGTTTAGAAGTTTTGATAAGAATTCTGCTTTACAATCTATTAACAGCTTCTAAAGTTTTGCCCTTCCATATTGCAATCCATCTTCCAATCTTCTTTTCATTTTTTCTCATATCAACCTTACCATTAAAGGTGTTTAATCTATTTATAAATTTTTATTTATTGGAATAAAAAAGATTTTATTGGTTATGATCTATATAGTAGATAGAATAATTAAATATCCTATTCTACCAATATATTCTTCTTATATTAATTATATTAAATAGTATAATGAAAATTCTTGATGAGAATAGTCAAATATTATTATAAAATTATTTAAGGCAGCTTTATATTTTGTTTCTCTTATTTGATCTTTTCTAATTTATTTCCCATTTTTATTAACATGATAAATCATTATTAAGGAATTAAAAAAAATCATCTTCTAAATATAATATTTTCTTTATTTAATATATCTACATTTATCATCCAACTTTATTTCAAAAATTCATATCTTTACATGTTTTAATATATAAATTCTAAATACTTGCAATATTAGATATGATATTAGATATTTAATAAGTTATGATGAACTTTTTTTTCAAGAAAGACCTAATGCACTATGCCGATGGAGTTGTTTAACTCAATAAAATACTTAGATCAAATTGAATATTGTTACATTTTATAAATCATAATCATTTTATGAAATTTTTCATCATAATTTATTGATTTATAACTTCAAACATTTAGAAATAAATGTTATTCTTTTATGACAGTTTTGTCTCCAATTTATTTATTAATTTTAGTTTATTTAATTTCTATTAGCAAAAATTTATATGTTTGGGCATATTATTATATTATTATCTTTTTTCTCAATTTAATTATCTAATACTGTTAAAATC
>CAJJDO010000193.1:28707-49407 GCA_905183005.1 Paramecium pentaurelia
TTTCTTTATTTAATATATCTACATTTATCATCCAACTTTATTTCAAAAATTCATATCTTTACATGTTTTAATATATAAATTCTAAATACTTGCAATATTAGATATGATATTAGATATTTAATAAGTTATGATGAACTTTTTTTTCAAGAAAGACCTAATGCACTATGCCGATGGAGTTGTTTAACTCAATAAAATACTTAGATCAAATTGAATATTGTTACATTTTATAAATCATAATCATTTTATGAAATTTTTCATCATAATTTATTGATTTATAACTTCAAACATTTAGAAATAAATGTTATTCTTTTATTACAGTTTTGTCTCCAATTTATTTATTAATTTTAGTTTATTTAATTTCTATTAGCAAAAATTTATATGTTTGGGCATATTATTATATTATTATCTTTTTTCTCAATTTAATTATCTAATACTGTTAAAATCAATTAATATTTGTATTTCGTGTTTAATTCTGGATTATTAGTTTTAAGAAATGAATTATGAAAGAATGGTTACGGGTATGAATGGCATTGACCGAAAAAGTTCTTAAAGAAAGAAGGAATATGGGTAAGGAGATAAGAAACCAGAAGAAGTAATTTATAGTGCTGTAAAAGATTCTCAAAAAAGTTAAACAACTAAAAAATGAAATATATAAATATTTATTTTATAGGGTAATTTATTTATCGAAAAAAGACTACTCTGTAAATTAAGTCATATTATACTAAAACATAATTCATTATAAATATATTTTAATGTGTTTTTTATAGTGAAATTATTTTTATGAATTGAAATGATATTTTAACTCCTTTTTAAATAACTTACAGTGTTTATTAAATCTTAATGGTTAGTAAATGATCTCAAGTACATTTGCAATTAATGTAAAAATTATCATATAAATATTTCGATTATTATCGAAAATTGTGTAAAATATATAATCTATTGAATTTTTAAGTATTTATGTTTTAAATAAGTTTGAATAAAAATTATTTGTTAGTTATCAAATAACTGTGATATTATTTTAAAACATAATAAAATTCAATTTTCTTGATATTTTCTGATCTATATTTTTCTTGTTTTCCAATCCCAAGTAGCTAGATATTCACCATTGTAACTTAATGTTCCAAAAACAAAATAATGATTAAAATTGATTGATTATACAAAAACAAGTTCTTAATTTAAATTATTTTGTATTATATTTACATGATAACCATTCTTATTAATTAACAACTGCTTTTCCCTTATATATTATTGAGGAAAGTATTCATGGCAATATATACCATTATTCATACCTAACTCCTTAGTTTTTATAAATTTTCCATCATTATCATTTAATTCATAAATTATCAAATTCTCATCATTTTAAGGCTAAAAAACAAATTTATTATTATTAATAAAACATAATCTAAATCCATAATTATCTACATTTATTGTTTGTATCTTTGTTAATAATTATGAATCTTCAAAAAAATGTGTTGCATATATTAAGATTTTATTATCATAACCACAAGAGATAACTGTATTTTAATTTTCATTCATACTAATTCCATATACAGCACTAGTATGATCAGTTAATTTCTATTTGCAAATCCATTAATTATATTTTTTAATCCAAACATTCATAGTGCTATCATAACTACCAGTAATAAAAAGACTTTCATCAGAATTTATTGTGTAACATATAATACCCTTCTAATGATTTAATAACTTGTAACTTTTTAATGGTTTTGCTAATAGGCACTAAGACCATATAGATATTGAACCATCTAAACTTGTAGAAACTAAATTATTAGACTTTAACATAAATCTTAACATTGAAATCTCATTTCTATGACCTAATAATGTATTAATTAACTTTATCTTCTCTAATGTGAACCAATAAACCTTGATTATTTACAATTCTCCAACTGCTATAGTATTGCAATCTTTACTAAAATCTATTGAATAACAATTCTCAATTTAATTGATTGATAAATGTTATTGTAATTAGTATATAGCTTTCATTTAATCTGAATTCTCTTGTTTATTATTAACAATATTCTTTGGAAAAAATTAATATTTCATATAATTATTAATATGCCTATAATTTTCTATTATTCATAAAAATTGGAATACCTTTTATAACATATAAATAAAAATTTTAATCATTATTATATTATCACAAATGGATACAATTTCTATATAATTATGTATTTTTTGAAATTATTTTATCAAAATTTGTCAAAGATATTGAAAAAAGATAATAATTTGCTTTTCTCATATCAATCTTATTCCTATTTACAATCTGTTTCAACAAATTATGAACTCAAAAGAAATGAATAATCTAGTAACATTCTAATTTTCTTCCATTTTTTCTAAATTTCTTTTTCTCTAATATTCTTTCCAATTTTATAATATGGAATCATCCTTATCTTGTTCCTCCAACATCTATTTTTTTTACTCTTAAATTGAATTCTACTAACATCAAACAAATATTTATTCATACAGATCATTTTTACTTAAAATGGAAATCTTTGAATAATTTGAGATGGTAGGAGATGCTGTGAAAAACTATAAAAAATATGATAAGTATTTATATTGTTACAACTCTTATTGAATCAGTACTTTTTAAAGTGTAAATTATTTGTTACTCTTCTATCAAGTGATTCTATTTCAAAGAAAAAATAATATATCAATTTGAATTAAGCTAAGGATTTATGATAGATAAGAAAAATAATTTTATTAAATTATAATATTTTTTTATTTTTATTGATTACTCTTTCATCTAGCATTTAATATTCTATATTATAATTTTAGAATATATGGAATATTGTCAAATAAAATTGATATTAATGTAATAATAAAGACTAAGATAATAAACAATAAAAATTATTTTAAAGTGTCTAGATAAAATTATTCTAAAGTGCAATTTAAAAGTGAATATCCATCTATTATTATCATTAAATAGAATAATAAAATTCAGAACGTTCCAAATTATAAGAGCCAATAAAAACNATTGAACCATCTAAACTTGTAGAAACTAAATTATTAGACTTTAACATAAATCTTAACATTGAAATCTCATTTCTATGACCTAATAATGTATTAATTAACTTTATCTTCTCTAATGTGAACCAATAAACCTTGATTATTTACAATTCTCCAACTGCTATAGTATTGCAATCTTTACTAAAATCTATTGAATAACAATTCTCAATTTAATTGATTGATAAATGTTATTGTAATTAGTATATAGCTTTCATTTAATCTGAATTCTCTTGTTTATTACTAACAATTTTCTTTGTAAAGAATTACATTTTCAAATAATTATTAATATGCGTACAATTTTCTTTTATTTATAAAAATTGGAATACCTTTTATAACATATAAATAAAAAATTATATCATTATTATATTATCACAAATGGATACAATTTCTATATAATTATGTATTTTTTGAAATTATTTTATCAAAATTTGTCAAAGATATTGAAAAAAGATAATAATTTGCTTTTCTCATATCAATCTTATTCCTATTTACAATCTGTTTCAACAAATTATGAACTCAAAAGAAATGAATAATCTAGTAACATTCTAATTTTCTTCCATTTTTTCTAAATTTCTTTTTCTCTAATATTCTTTCCAATTTTATAATATGGAATCATCCTTATCTTGTTCCTCCAACATCTATTTTTTTTACTCTTAAATTGAATTCTACTAACATCAAACAAATATTTATTCATACAGATCATTTTTACTTAAAATGGAAATCTTTGAATAATTTGAGATGGTAGGAGATGCTGTGAAAAACTATAAAAAATATGATAAGTATTTATATTGTTACAACTCTTATTGAATCAGTACTTTTTAAAGTGTAAATTATTTGTTACTCTTCTATCAAGTGATTCTATTTCAAAGAAAAAATAATATATCAATTTGAATTAAGCTAAGGATTTATGATAGATAAGAAAAATAATTTTATTAAATTATAATATTTTTTTATTTTTATTGATTACTCTTTCATCTAGCATTTAATATTCTATATTATAATTTTAGAATATATGGAATATTGTCAAATAAAATTGATATTAATGTAATAATAAAGACTAAGATAATAAACAATAAAAATTATTTTAAAGTGTCTAGATAAAATTATTCTAAAGTGCAATTTAAAAGTGAATATCCATCTATTATTATCATTAAATAGAATAATAAAATTCAGAACGTTCCAAATTATAAGAGCCAATAAAAACAAATATTATTAAACCTATAATCAGAAAAACAAAAAATAAAAGAGGATTTAATTAATTTACATCTGCAAAATTTTTAGGAAATAGTTAATGTTATTACTTACAACGTTCACAATATACAAGATTACAGTTTTGGCATTTAATTTGTCTAGATTCATCAAAAAAGAAAAGTAAGAGTTAACATTTCTAACATTTTCATTATTGTTTTTTTTAGATTAATTTTCTACAATATTTGCATTAGTTTATTATTCCCTTTTAATGAATACAGATAAATGTGGAAACAAATATATTATTTCCTTTTTATTCAAATGAAATTTTTATTTGCATTTTTCACATTGAATATAATATGATAATCCTTCTTTTATCATAAGTTTACTTTGTAAATGAAAATTAAATTCTTACAGTGAAGCATAAAGAACAGAAAACCTTCCACAAAATTATAATTTTTCTAGCTTTTTGAATTCCTACACAATTCAAAATCAAAAGTTAAATATTTTCCAAGCTGCAACCATATTCGACTCTTATTTGAACTATCATTATTATGAATGAACATCTAATTTCTTTAGTTTATTAATTTCTTTAGTTTATTGATATTTATTAATTATTAAAAATCCATATTTATATTTCTATAAAAAATTCATACCATATTATTGGAATATTACTCAAAATTGCAAGAAATTCTATTGTTTTTAATAATTAAAGTAAGTTATTGGTAATTTATTATATTCTTAATCTAGGTCTAATTAAATTGTTAAATACTTAAAGAATATATCATAATTTATGAATTATAAGTAGTCTCATTTAATATATTTTTTAAATTGTAATTTAGTTTCTTATTTAAATAACTTTTATTTACTTTTATATTCGTATTTTTTTAATAGCTAAATTATTTTACTCTATTCTTTCTTCATCATATTTTATTAAAATTTTTAAAATATCCATGTGCTTTTTATTGTTTGTAAAATATCTGTGTTTAATTTATAATCACATTAAAGTCATATTTAAGTAAACTAAAATAGTTAAGAAATTTTAGAATTATTTATATTTTATGAATCCTTATATTGATCTCAATAGATTATCCCATATAGAAAAACCTCAAGAGTGTGCAGGGAGTTAAGAAATAGATGGAATCTAATGGGATTATACAGACATTCCGCCTAGAAAAATAAAAAAAAAGTTCATAATTTCATATGAAAATCAAAATGAAATAAGGTATATATAGGATGGATCTATTCTAAGAATGTAGCACTTCATAATTAATTTAGAGATTATATCAAAGACAAATCAATAAAATAGGAGGTTTTTACCAATTTGGAATAGATATAATATTTATTTTGGTTTGGATAATATGGAGAGAATAACAAAAAAATAGATAAATGGATAGCCACATGGAAGGGAGAAACCTTAGTAGATGTTGGTGGCTATTACTCAGATAAAGGATTAAAGTAAGGTTTATGGAAAGAATTAATAAAGAATTATTGGAGGTTAATAAAATTTATTTTTAAATAGTAAAGCATAGGTGTATGAAGTTGGAAAATATAAGAATAATTTGAGGAAAGGAACATGGAAATACATTTATAAGGATTAGGAGATGTATTAAAAATTTACTTAGTTTAGTGGTGGAGGAAAATACAATTAGTAAGGTTAAAGAAATGGTAAATGGATAGAGTTGAATGATTAATTTTCTTAATATTCATAAATTACCCATATTGGTTTATATCAAAATGGTAAAAAAGTTGGTAAATGGGATATTTATTATAGAAAAGATGAGGATCAACCATTTTAACTTATGTAATCATATTATGAATGAATTATTTAGTGGGGGTGGATTATATGATGAATCAGGTTCCATGAAGATTGGAAAATGGAACGAACTAAGCATAGGATATGATAATTTTTCTTAAATTATATATAGAGGTGAATATTCAAAAGGTAAGAAGGTTGCTAAATGGGATATTTTATTTCGAAAAGATGAATAGGAAACATATGAACAATTGTATTTCTTTCAATTAAATTGTTTAGAGGAGGTGGATTATATGATGATGAAGGTCATAATAAGATTGGATATTGGACTGAATTAAGCGACAAATTTAATTCTGGCTCGTAAATAGTTTTTTATGGAGAATATTAAAATGGGAAAAAAATTAATAAATGGATTACTAAATAGGAAGGAGAAGAGATGTAACATTATTTTGTTTTTTAAATAATTTTTAGTGCTGGGGGATCATATGGCGAAGGAGGTTAAATTAAGGTTGGAAAGTGGATTGAATTGAGTGAAGGATACGGAATATGGTCCTAGGTTATTTATTAAGGTGAATATAGAAATGGTAAGAAAGTTAGTAAATGGGAAATATTGTAGAGGATGAAAGGAAATGAAAAACTTGAATAAATGTAAAAATAAAATAGAAATTTAGAGGTGGTGGATTATATGATGAAGTAGGTTCTAATAAAATTGGATATTGGACAGAATTGAGTGATGAATTTAAAGAAGATTCATAAATAGTTTTGTATGGTGAATATTAAAATGGGAAAAAAGTTAATAAATGGATTACTAGTTTCGAAGGAGATTATTTGTAACCTTATCTAATTAATAATAAATATTTTAGTGGTGGAGGATCATATCATTAAGCAGGTTCAATTAAGGTTGGAAAGTGGATTGAATTGAAAGATGGATTTGATGAATGGTCTTAATCTATTTACTATGGCGAGTATAAAGATGGTAACAAAATTGGTATTTGGGATATTTTTTTTTAGAAACCGCTAAAGCAAGAATTGGAAGTGATGTAATTATCATAATAAAATATTTTAGTTGTAGTGGATCATATGATAAAGGATGCTAAATTAAAAATGGAAGGTGGATTGAGCTTAGTGAAAGATTCAGGGATAATTCTTAAGTCACTTATAATGGTTGTTACAACAGAGGTACAAAAGTTGGAAGATGGGACATCTTATAGGAGGGAATCAATTAGTAAATAATACGAATTAGCCTAATTTTAGTGGTGGAGGAGAATATGATGAAGATTCATTAAAGATTGGAAGATGGATTGAATTAAGCGAAAGTTTCTCAAGTTCTTCTTAAATCACTTATGATGGTGAGTATAAAAAAGGAAAAAAGGTTGGTAAATGGAATATTTATTATAAGAAGACTTATGAAACTTATAACTACGAATATATGTACATAAAAAATAATATATATTAGCGGGGGTGGATTTTATGATGAAGTAAAGATTGGTAGGTGGGTTGAGGAGTGCGATAGTTTTAATGAATATAATTAAGTCATTTATATTGGCGAATATAAAAACTGCAGAAAGGTTGGCAGATGGGATATTTTTTACAGAAAGGCAGGCCAGCAAAAATTTGAAAAAATGTAAATATTGTTAGATAAAAATACTAGTGGTGGTAGAATATATCATCAAGAAAATTCATCTAAGACAGGTTTGTGGATTGAATTGAGCAATAGTTTTAGTAATGAATTGTAATATATTTTTCATGATGAATTGAAGAAAGGGAAGTAAGAAAGTCAATAGATGGAAATGGATTTGCAATCTAATAAAATAAGTGAATAAATTCAATATGATAATTGAATAATAATCGAAGTATTATTATAAAAATAGTTATCTTGGCTATTAATTGTTCCTTAAGTGTTGTTGTTGTAGTAGACTTTAAATATTTAAAAAAAGTTTTTTTTTTTGAGTTACAGTGAATATTTCTGATATTCCATTAATCCTACCTTTTTTTGATAAATGAAAACATCTCAACATGTCTTAAATTTCTTCAAAAATGAGTAAATTTACTCATTGTAATCACCATATATTAACATATATCTAAATAATTAATCAAATAAACTATGACTGGTCTTTTTTTTGGGCATTTAAAAAACAAGATTGAAAGAAAAAAACGTAATTTCTCAAACAAACAAAAATAGTATTAAATAAGTATATTAAAAATTAAAAATATGTAATAAATTATTGGAGCTTATAAAATCCTATTTGAAGACAAAAGTAGATAAAATTCCCTAATCAAAAAATAAATTATAAGAGAATAAATTAATTCAAATAAAATAATAATAAAACAGAAAACTAACAATAAATTATTCTAAAATTAACTTAAAAATTAACATGTAAAAATAACATTTATAACTTTTATATTTATTCTTCAATAATCAAATTTTATTCAACCATCAATTCTTCCTTAGATCCATTTGCGCCCAGGTACTATTCACCATTTTGAAGTCTTAAATTTGATTTATTTAACCCATCATTCAACTCGATCCACATCCCAATCTTTATGCCTTCCCCTTTCTCGTATTCGATCTTCCACCAATTTATTTTTTTTTAAAATAATACTTTTACATCTATTAAAATTTCGAATTACTCTCAAAATAAATATCCCATCTACCAAATTTTTTGTCATTTTATATTCACCATTATTATAAACTTGTGAATAATCATTAAAATTTTCCCACAATTCAATCTATCTTCCAATATTAATCCCATCACATCCTTCATCATGCATTAAAGAACCACTTTTTGTAACATTTATAATAAAATCATTGTACATCTATTAAAATTGTTCAGTGCCTTTCTCTATATTAGAAATTTTCCATTGACCTACTTTTTTCCCATTTCTATATTCACCATTATATATGACTTACTTATATAAACCAAACCCATCTCTTAACTCCATCCATCTTCCAACTTTTATTGAGTCTTTTTCATCGTAAGATGCTCCAGCACTTATGCATGTGTTTAAATTTATAATTTTACATTTTTATTGCCTACCCAACTCCAAAAACTCTCCGATTTACCCACTTTTTGATTATTTTTATATTCACCCTTATAGGTTAATTTTGAATCATCTTAAAATCCATCACTCATTTCAATCTATCTTCCAATCTTATTATCATCACTCCTTTAATCATATAACCTTCCCACCACTTAATATATTAATAACAATTATTTACATCAATTAAATTTGTTCTTTATTGGCCTCTTTATACTAATTATCCCATCTACCAACTATTTTATCATTTTTATATTCACCAATATAACTTATGTATTATTCTAAAATCTATCAATCAATTCCATCCATTTACCATTCTTTTGACCTTTAAATTGTATTTTCCACCCCCACTACATAACTATTGATTATTTTTAATACATCTTTCTTTATAATTATAATTCACCCCAATTATTTTACCTTTAGCAATTAACATATTCTCAAACTTCATAAATTTATGCTTGACTTATAAATCACTAAATATCTTACAATTGATAACTTTTTATGATTTCCTTCTTTTTCTCCATCATTTTAGTCAATATTTTAAATAAATTATTGATTATTTATGTATGGGAATATCTTGGTTTCAACAAAATTGAGATAAAAATATTCAGATTCTGATTTGAGAGTGAAATAGTTTAGCAATGCTAGTCAGGTAGAGAACTTTCAACCATTATTCCAAGTAAAGTATAGATATTTTTAATATTCTTATGATAAATGTGATGATAAAACAAAAATCTAATTATTTTTGTTATTAAAGTTTACTAATCACATAATGATAAGACAAAATTAATGAAATCTTTTCATCTTCATTATACTAACCTAACTATTCAATCTTGACTTCTCTTCATATCTAACTACCTTTTATTCTGTCTATTTTTATCAATTTTATAATTATGAGAAATATCAATTATTCTTATATAATGTTTGATATTGTATTAATAATAAAATATTCATTCATTAAGCTATTTTAGGCAAATTTATCCAGTGTTTAGATCTTATGTTACTAAAATTCAACCATTGTTACTAATAATTCTTATTTATTAATCATCTTCAACAAAATTAATTTTGAATTAATTGAAATTAATAAGAATTACTTTACTGTTATAAATTGAATAATTATTATATTATTTTAAATAAATCTTTCAGATTAAAAGTTAATTTATTTTTTTTTTCGAATTATTTATTATTACGATTTTAAGTATAAAAACAAATTTAATTATTTTCAGAAGATACAAATTACTTATTCTAAATATATTTAGCAAAAAGCTTGTTTTCTTAAATTTTATAAAATATCCCTTTTTTTTACCTAATTTTAGACAGCTAAAAATAATAGTATTCTCAGCACTTAAAAATCAATACCCTTAAGAAATTAAACTTCTTATCATTCCCATTAGTCATCATACCTTTTTTGATATATATTCCCAATTATAACTAGATTTAATTTAGAGAGCAACATAAAAGATTCATCTTTCATTTTGAATAATAAATCACAAATAAAGTCTTATTATAATAACTATTAGTTTAATAAGGGACAAATTAATTATAAATCTAATGAAGTCCTAATTAAATAAAATTATGGGTCAAAGATAAAAATTGATCTGTGTTATTAATGAAAAGTAACTTAAAATGTTTCTCTTTTTTAATTATTTGTATTTCTTTAAAAGATTAATTTTTAAACTCATAAATTTTGATACATCTCTAAAATCCACATATAATTGTAGATAAATCTGAATTTAAAATTATTGTTTAACATGTCTCGTTTTCCTTTATTTTACATTACTTTACAAGTTAAAATTAGAAAAGAACCATCTACTGTATAATGTTAATTATTAATTCTTGTTCACTTGAAATTTAACATATTATTTTATTAATCAACAAGTTTTTTTATTTATAGTTATAATTAATGAATACTTTCATAAAGAGTTTGACGTAATCTTTAAGTATTTTAGTTAAATTTCAACATAAATCTCTTCTGGTATTATTTGAACTTAACCATATTATCCAAGACTATATTTCTGTTATTTCCCTTAAATATTTTACCCCATCTAATTTCCATTCAAATTTATTATATAAATGTAACTCTTTGAATAAATAAAAAAGTTCTTCATATATTTTATCAAAGTCTTCGATTATCTCTTTAAATTAAGCATTGACTTCTTATAAATAATTAGGAAATTCATTTATTTTAAATAAATACTTATTTTTAAGAACGTTTTTTGATCATTCTTTATACATTAATTAAAACAATGAATACTATTGTTGTTGCAATTTTCATCTATACAAAAATAATCATAATTTCGAATTGTGGCATAGGCATTGTATCTAAAGCATAGAATATTATATAAAATATTTATTATTAAATTGCAAAAATTTACTTCAAATTATTTATGCTTGATAGCAAGGATCAAACTCATAAATCATTAATTTCCATTTTAACTATTCGGAAACAAGATTATTCTTTCGAAGGGAATGTTACCAAAATAATTTGAAACCATTTTGAGATGATATTAGGGTTAAGAAAAATGTTTATTTGATTTTTTATTCTATTAATATTTTTCAAGTTTAAATATAATAATTTTCATAAACTTTTATTGGCAATATGTCAAAGCTTAGTTATTAAAATTCAATTAAGATTAATTAAACTTAGATATAATTTTTTCATTCCATTCCAAACCAAATAATAATGACTAAACAATATATACATAGTTTATCAGGTTAGGTAGTTTTAGGCAACAATTTTGATAATAATCTTCTTCTGTATCACCTATTTGCTTGTTTAAATGATATGTTAAATCAAGCAATTTGAATTTAATAAATTGTATTCTAATATTTTATCTAATTTTATCATCAAATACAATAACAATGAGAAAAATATTTAATTTTCTTAAGACCTTAATTTATACCCGAAATATCAAATCCTAATAATTTAAAACTTTTATCTTATATCAGCTAAGCTAAATTAACAATATTCAATATGATTCAAAATATATTTATATTAAGTCCTTATTTATTTTTAATCATTACTTATAATTAATAATCTAGAAATAATTGCAGGAGAATTACCTTCTTTAATTTATTTTAATAGCCTAGAAAACCCTTTAAACAAGACAAAATAATCAATTGATTGTTAAAACAAAAATAAAAATTAAATTTTCAATTCTAATTGAATTCATCAAGGGATTATGTTATGGCAGATGTGCCATAATCCGTTTCATATACTATATTAGAGAGCTCCATAAATAACCTTGTTTGGAATCTTAAGAGATCTTCTCACAAATCTCATATTCTAGAATCTACTCAAATTATATTAGCTTAATAGACCTATCTAACAGGGTACAATAAGGACTATAATTGGATGAAATATTAAATTTACGTTAAAGAAGCAGATGGCTAACCTTTTTAACTCTAATCAGAAAAAATATTCCTTCTCGAAGAATCAGAAACTTAAAATACATTAATTTCTAAGGCATTGTTGATCTCTAAGAAATCCAAAGAATTTTATAATCTAGTTCATCACTTTAGAAATTTAAATCCTTATAAAAAGGAAGGTTCAATTATGAATTTTATTTAACTATTGAATATAGGGGTTATTTTTGATCATAAAAAATTTATTCCCTATATATCTTAGATCATCTCTTAATCCAGCAAGTATAACTATTTTGTAGATAAATTACCTTAAAACTTTAAATTATAGATTAATGAGGAACTATGGAAAAATTTTGTAGTAATAAGAATGCAGCAATTATACTAAAACATCTGGTTAAATATATTAATGAAGACTTTTAGTTAGACCTGAACTTTGAGATGATATGCAAACTGTATTACTTCTTCTCTATTAGATAGGTTCCTTTGAATAAAGTTCATCCAGCTATCCTTCTTTGGGGATAACTAAGACCAATAATGTTCATCAATCATTTAGTTGTTCAAATCACATAATGTATATAGATATTAAGGAAATATGTTCAACAAAAAATTAATGCTTCTTAGATTTGTTTCATCTATTCTTTGCATATTGCATCATTAGTTAGAGGACTCTAATCTCAATTAAGAATAAGGTAAAAAGCAAGAACTACTATTTTCTTAGATATATCTAATGTCTATAATACTGTTAGAAGAGAGAAAGTGTTTAAATTATTAAGGGAAGAGAAGAAATTTGGGGATTTTCTCAATTAATAAAAACTTCATGGTTTGAAATGGATTTACGATCAATTGCAGATAGATTATCAAGTTGAACAAAGGAAATTTTATTTTTAAATAGAGTTCACTATGGATCCGTACTTGTGCCTCTCCTTTTTGATGTATATTTTGGCTAATTAATTGAAGAGTTATAAAGGAGAGTTAGACTAATAATGCTTTCAAGAAAGCTAAGAAAAGAAAAATGTGGGAAAAAAAATTTAACATTTAAATAACTTAGATGAACAAAAATGTTTGGGTATACTGATGATATGGCAATATTGACTTTTGGGCCTTAGGTAAGTAAGATGATTGACATTTTATCGAACAAGCTTATAATAGAACTTTTAAGTTAATATATCAGAGTCTAATTATGTTGCTAAATTGAGGAAAAAGGAGATCTGAAAGCAATCGTTGTAATATGAGTAGGATTGGATTAAAATAAAAGATAATGAAATTAGGAGTAAAATATTTGAAATGAGTGAAAAAGATAAACTTGTCAATAGAGGTTTAAAGATTAAATACATTCCTAATAAGAGTTATCTCATTTAGGAAGTTTTGCATATAAATACTTAGTAAAGCAGGTGAAATTGGAGAGCCCCAGGGTATTCAATTAGCAAAGTACCATTTGGTTAACAGGGAATATTTAATATAGATTTATATTAATAACATTTGAATTATTACCCATTTATTATTTTGAAGAATAAAGATGAAAATAATGAATAATTTAACAAATTCATTTAATATCTATAAATAATTTTATAATCATTTAATATTTTTTAAATAATAGGCATTATTGTATTTCCAATTATTAATACTTAATAATTGGAAATACAATTAAGAAATTTTGAATGATGACCAAAAATCCTTTCTCTTAATATATAGATTATCTATTAATCAAAAAAATGTTCTTTATGAAGCCAACACTATTCTGCCTTTTACTGACTTTCGGGTATAGGCCTTTGACAATTACAATACCTTTAAAGAAAGAAAACTTGTTAGGCCCTCATACTTTCTAAATGTAAAAAAAGTCAGTACTCTAAACGAATATTTAAATATTTGTTGTAGATCAAGATATAGTTAGATATTATACATAATATATAATTATGCTTATTTAAGAACATAAAAAGTATAGATAGAAATAGTAAAGGCTAAGCTTTTTTCTAAAAATTTTAAAGAATTATATAAGGATGGAAATTAAAATAAGATACCCTAAATTATTATATTTTATATCTAAAAAAGAAATTGGAAAGTTAAAAAGAAACAGAAAAAAAAGCTGTTTCTTATGATTTAATTGAATTACAATACTTTAATTTAATTAAATATTAACCAGGAAGATGTATAGCATAGATTAATTTCTTATTTGCAATTAGATTGGTGCCACTAAATAAAGCTCATCCAAAATTCTATACAATTGAATAATTAGACCTATTATGGCATAATAGCCTTTTTATTAAAATTGTCGAGATTATCTATGTACAAAAATTAATGTAGAATTGTACATTGGAAATATACCCAGTTTAGATTGGTTTTGTTAATACCATGTTAGGTCAATAATTGAGAAACTCGAAACTAAATATTTTGATCGGAATCAAAGATAGTCAAATCTGTGATC
This sequence comes from Paramecium pentaurelia, assembly GCA_905183005.1. Lineage (NCBI taxonomy): Eukaryota > Ciliophora > Oligohymenophorea > Peniculida > Parameciidae > Paramecium > Paramecium pentaurelia. Next base: position 43,503 of record CAJJDO010000193.1, read on the forward strand.
TTCTTTCATCTTTCTGATGATTATAATTGTTATAATTGTTTTGATAGCATCAAGCTATTTCAAATAATGATGTTGAAAGAGAAATATAATAAACTTTTTCTAGATAGGGTTATTGATATTCCTGAATTGATTTATAGTAATTTATTTAAACATGATCCAATAAGAAAGGAAAGAGTTTATTTAAAAAATGAGTGCATTAAGGTTCACTTCTTAAACCCTTTCTATTTGAAAGTTATTTTGATGAACTAATTGAATTATTAAAAGAATTAAGGATGTGAAAAATGTTAAAAAAAGATAAAATCAAATTTTAATACTCGCAAATACGATTGCATGCATTTGCTGATACCCGGCAATAGTATACAATTAGAAATATTAAAAGATGTAACAAATTTTGTAATTAAAACAGCTGAAAAAAAGGAATATTTAAATGTATCAAGAAAAAACAAGATATCTAACTGCTGCAAAAATTTTCTTTAGATAATATGGAAAAATTAAATAAGAGAAATTTTTTAAATACCTAATGTGGAGAATAGGAGCAATATTCCTAAATAATTAAATTAAACTAAGAAAGTAATAAACCACCTTATACATTAATTAATTCCATTAAACAGATTACTTTCACTAAGGCATAATGTCATAATTATGGAATACTTACATTAGACCACATTTCTAATATTTTTCACCTATTCTATATGCTGATCAAATTATTAAAATGAAGTATTTTTAAAATTAAGAAGATCTTCATTTAATATATTAATTGGATTACCTAAAATAGTTTCTCATAAAGTAATTAATAAGATTTGGGAATTATTTGATTTTACAACATAATTTACTTAGAAATTGAGAGATACTAATATTTTGTAAGAAATGGGAATAACTATGCTGTAATACTGATTTAAAACTTTGAAGGAGAAGCTAAAATAAGAAAAAAGAAAGAATATACAAATATCAAAATTTGAGATATTTTGATAGATTCAAATATATACTTCAACTTGTAACCTCAAAGTAATAAGATTACATCCTTAACATGATATTTAGTGGCAAGATGAAATATTATTTTAGGAATTTGAGGATTTAGATGGATTCGAATAAAAAACGATAGAAGAATAAAAGTTGGAGCTAAATATTCCTACCAACCTTCATTATGTGAAAAATATCAAATTGCCAATTGAGAAACTAAAACTTTCATGAAAAATCAAACTATGAAAGTAGCATAAAAGAAAAAAAGCATAATAGATTAAGCTATAGTTATTTAATGTTAAATTGTTGAAATTTTGTTTTGAATGTTTCTGCATGAATTTATTGTTATCAAAACTTAATAAATCAATCAGTTATATAATGAGAATAAACTGTCAATTACGATTTTTATAAATATATATTATAAATATATAAAAAATGATTTAGTAATCAAATTCAATGCTAAAATGCTTAAAAGATAATCATTTGGATGAGATAGACATAGTTTGTTTTAACTAATTCTGTACAGAATTCAGATTAAATTGTTTTAAATGTTTAAAGTATGGAAGAATCCATCATGATCATTTTAAAGATGTTGAAAAAATCAGCACCTTAATAACATATATTGAAAATAAAAATCAAGAATGTGATAATTTTATTGAGGAACTCAATAAATATGTAGAAAGTGTGAATCAAACATTTTCTTCATTAAAAATGGGAATCAGATTCAAATATTCATTATAAAAGGAATAATTAGTGAATTTGAATTCACAGCAAATAAATGATTATTTGAATTAAAGTTTGAAGTTAATTGAAAAAAAATAATTAATAACAACAATCATTTTAGAATAGACTAAAAAATTAAATGATATATTTAATAATTTATATGGAGAATTATAATTATCACAATTTAATTATTATTAGATTGATGAGAATTCTAAAATATTATCCAAAGAATTATTTTATTAAGGTAATTACATTATATTAATCCCTAGGCTATTAGTTATATTGGAATGATAAATATGACTAGGCAATAGAACTTTTTGAATAATCAATCCTGAAAAATCCTTATAACCATTAATCATTATGGTGTAAAGGTAAATATAAAAATAATTAATAGGTGCATGTTTAAGATTTCTTGGTAAATATGAGGATGCAATCATTTGGGTGGACAAAGCTTTAGCGATAGATTCTAAAGATGTTGATTACTTATATGAGAAAAGTAGAGTGAATAATAATGACATTAATAGGTGTGTGCTTAAGAAATTAAAAAAAATATCAGGATGCAATTGTTTAGATAGATTTAGCATTATCTATAAATTCTAAACATGTTAATTCCTTACATGAGAAATGTAGATTGAATCATAATTATATTAAAAGGTCAATGTTTAAGAAATTTAAATAAATATGAGGATGCAATCATTTGGATAGAAAAAGCATTAGCTATAGATCCGAAAAATGTTAATTCCTTATATGCAAAAAGTAGATTGAATCATAATTATAATAATAGGTTTATGTTTAAGATTGTTAAATAAATATGAGAAAGCGATAGCTTCGTTAGACAAAGCTTTAGCTATTGATCCAAAGCATGTTAGTTCTTTACATGAGAAAGGTAAATTGAATAATAATTAATTGATTAGGTGAGAGTTTAAGATAATTAAAAAGATATAATGAATCCTTATAATTACTGAATAAAGCACTGTCCATCAATCAGAATCATACATTTTCTCTTATATCCAAAGGTATCTTATCATCTAATTTTTAGGAGATTGTTTAACAGACTTAAAAAAATATAAAGAAGCTCTAATTTGTTATGAAAAATCATTAACAATTGATCCAAATGATCAATATGTAAAAAACAAAATAGAAAGAACTAAATTATTAATTTGAAATTGTTAGCAGAAAAAGAATCAATGAGTATTTAATATTTAAAAACAATAATATCATTCTATATTTTTGATAATTGCTAAATACTAACTATTAAATTTTTTGCTTCAATTTATTAAATTTTAGATTGATTTTGGCTTTATCAAATCATATTTAATTATTTTTTTTTTGTATAAGGGAGCAGATATATGAAATAAAAGAAATATATATTAATTCATTCATTGATATACAGCATTTTCCATTTCAAATTTGTCTGCCCATAAGTGGACTGATTCACTGGATCAAACGTAAGAGATAATGGGCCCAGCGCTTTGAATATGGGAGGAGTTACTTGACCTTAGGAATGTATCTTCTCCTTACTTTGATTTGAAGGGGATTTCCCTAATTGCATTAGGGCTTGAAGTATTTAAGACCGAATCACTTATGGCCTGGGAAACCTTCATCACCCTTGACCTCAAAAGGATAAAAAAAATAATTTTATAATAAAATTATATATATGTATTATTAAAATTTATTATCATTTATCAATTTCGACAATCATCCAATATCCTAAACTAAAATTACATTTATTGTTTTACTCACTTTCAAGTTGGAGAGATTTATGAAGTTTCATAATAATTATAACTATTTTCTTTTACTTTCCAATGATGTGACAATTATTAACTATTTAAGTACTTAACTAATAATTCTTCAATGGAATATAATTTATTGAATTGACATAAGTCTTAAAGATGAAATAATATAATTATTTTGCGATGTAAAGTAATATAATAAAAATTCTTTTAGTTGTGTGATCAATTATATCTTAAAGTTATTACCAAATATCTTCAACTAATAGTTAAGGTTTTGGACAGCCAAGTGAGTAACAATCATCAATTAAATTTAGAAATAAATATTTAATGAAGTGTTGGCAAGTGAATGAACTCTTCACAAGTGCCTATATTAGAACATTTTTTTGTGCTTACATCTGCATCAAATGAACATTTAGTTGGAGTAACTGCAATTATGAACATTTCATTGCACTATATAAGTTTCTCTTTAGCACCAGTTCGAATTGTGTATGATGAACATTAACTCAAAGTAGTGTAACAAAATAAGTACGCTCAATTTAATTTATATAAAGTTGTTCTATTGTAATTTTTACATAAGATATTGTTTAAGAAATTCACCCTTAGATTACTCTAGCTGAACATGAACCTGTAAAGCTGTAGTATATCTCTATAAATCACCTGATTTTGTAGAAATTTAATTATAATAATTCTAATTTTACGTATCATCAGTACTAGTAAGTGTATATCCACAACTAGTAGCTATACTTTGATTACAAAATAGTATCTCCATGTTTAAATCTTCAACTTGTATAAGCTGTTCATGGAGCATTTATATCTACAAAACTTTCATTTCCATCATATAAACATTCTGTAAAATCCTAGCAAGTTGTATTATCTACCAGCTTTCCAAATATTACATGCTGCATGAGATATAAGTGAAGAATCAAAATCAATACAATAATAATATCTACATGTTTCTCCCTCAAGTTTAAAAGAAACTGGAGGTATGTTGTAGTTTGACACTTTATCCTAGAGTTATAGCTATTTTCTAAGTCCAAGAGCATCCATATGATTAAGAATCTGAAGATTATTTTAATTATGTGCTTCATCACATTAAATTTTTGTTGTCACAGACACTTAGTTAACTTATTATTTTCTTTTTAGATTATCAATTTTAATTAATATCTTATTAAAATACAAAATTATAATTTGCTATTAATAAATTTGTTAAATATAATTAATGTATAATATATATAATATATTAATGAGAATCTGCACTCTAAAATAAAATTCTTATAAGAGCCATTTTCCATTATAACAAGGTTAATCTACCCTTTGCATCAAGGTACACATTTGTTATTAATAAATTAATTTTAGTAAATATTTGTAGAATACAAAAAAGAAGAATAATATTTAAAAATAACATAAATTGTAGCAATAGAGTAGTTTTTATAAGCAATTTTTAGAATGTCAATCAAGGATTTAGATCTTATATCTGTGTTTTAAATTACATTTAATATTAATTACAAAGAAAGTACATCAAATTTCAAAAATATTAAAATCTGCATAATCTTCGTATTTTAAACAGATACTCTCGATTCTGATTTGAAAATATTCTAATCGAAAAATATAGAGGATTGTCTATATTCTAACTTCTTAGGGGAAAGTCATAACTTTATTAACAAAGATGCAATCAAATTATTAAGATTTTATTTAGATAACTTAGAAGTATAGCCTGTTTAGATTGTCAAAGTTAGCATTTATGTTTATATTAAAGTAGATTTTTAAAATGAGATCCGCCTAATTATTAATTTATATCAATATATCACCCTAAAATTGATAACAATTTATATCCTCTTTATCAATAAAATCCTTTGATGTGAGAAGATAAGCTGAATTAAATTATAATAATTAAACTTTAGAAATAGAATGTACATTAATCTTAAGTTAAATTTAAAAGAATAAATTTTTTGATCATTCTCAGCATTTTAGTTTATGAAACAATATCTTTGTTTTGTTTTAAAATATTTTTCCTTTTTATTTATTATATAAATAAAATTGAGCTATATTTGAAATTGAAAAAACTGAAATGTCAGAAAAAATCTTTGCAATAAATAATTTTTGATATTATTATCTAATATGTATAATAATGCTTCATAACTTTGATAGTTATTTCTAAATGTAATTTTTGTCATTTGATCCTTTTTCCAATGCAGCCAAATAAAACTGTTTTGCTTCTGATTTCTTCCCTATTTCAAATAGTGAATCAGCTAAATATAAATTAAAGTTATAAGTACCTTTACGTTATTATCTTAGAGGATTAATATTAAAAGAAAGAGCTTAATCGTAACATTAGAGTGCATCATAGTATTTCTATAATTAGTGTAAGGCATAACCTAAATTATAATATAATTTACCTTTGCTACTCCACGCTAAATCAAACTTAGGATTTATGGAAATTGCTTTGTCGTAACATTCAATGGCTTCTTAATATTTATTCAAATTATTTA
>CAJJDO010000194.1:26981-43331 GCA_905183005.1 Paramecium pentaurelia
CTTCAAATTCACTTTATTTTTAATTTATTTAAAAAGAAGATTAAAATTAATTTTTATAAATCAAGGTAAATTTTCGTGATAAATAGTATGAATGAATAGTTAACATAATAGAAACTAAAAATAGATAATTGGAATGAAGAATGCTTTAATAGAGGGGTCAGGCATGATTGTGTGTCAAAAAGAAGAAATATAATTGTTTTGATGACAATAATTTCGCAATAAGCGACTATGAGAAAGAAAAAGAATGGATTTTTCTGATGAAAAATTAAAAACAGGAGATATTTCCAAAGTTATAAGTTTATTATTTCAATTTCTAATAGAAACAATTTAGAGACCTCTATTATTTATTGAGCATCTCATTTATTAAAGATACAAGTTTTAACCATTTAAAAACTAAAATTTCATGTAGACTACTCCATGAGATACTTTCTCATTCAATTAAGCTAGATTAAATCTTTATTCCAATCATCACTTTTTTCCAAATGGATATTCTTGTTTTACTCAACACTCCATTAATTACCAAAGGCTTTGGAAAATTTTAAATTTCAATTAACTTATTCTAGAAGTATAACGTTAGATCCAAATTTATAAGCTTTTTTCAAAGAAGCTAGTGATTAAATGTTTAAAGTAACAAAAATTATATTATCATTCAATTTCATCAAGAGAATAAGTTTTTATATTTTAATTTCAAAAAGGGGTAGTGTACAATTAAGATTTTTTGCTTGATAATATACTAGTCTACCAGCTGCTTTCCGCTCAAATATCAACTCCTTGATACTATCATCATTTTCCATATTTATTCTTCTAATATTTCTGATATAACTTGTATCTTCTTAATGAATGAGTAGAATTCTTTATTATTAAACTTAATTATTTAAATCTTTTCTCAACCAATATTTAAAAATTTTTAATTTTCTCTCTTAACTAAATACATTAGAGATTTTTTAGATTTATTTGATCTTTTAAACGATTTCTGTTTATTCTAAGAACTTTATATCCATTAAATAAATCTAGAGACTACAATTATTGTGGGTCCTTTCATCTTATATTGGATATTTTTCTAAAAACAAATTTCCATTAATGGTCAGTCATTAACTAAATCAGTAGTCATCATGCAAATATATTAATAAGAACCATTAAATTCTATTGAAAATAAAAATTTCTTTTTACATTTTTTAAATAATTTATGTCTTTTGCATACACATTAAAATCAAAATCATAAATTCTAACACCGTTTAATTCTTCAAATGGTATAAATTAGATAATAATGGCAAAGCACCAATCACTACTTTTGGAACAAGACCTTGCCCACAAGCAAGACAGCATAAACAAGGGTAAAAACTTATATATAATTTTTTTTTCAAAAATAAACAGATGCAAAGCCATTTAAGATTCTTAAAAAGAATTAGTATTGTGTTATGAAAAAAACAAAATAATCTTATTGGAAAAGGAATTTTTAGAAGATTTACTTATTCTTTGTCAATCTACACTCTACTATGAACTCTACAGTTGAATATAAAGCAACCTTGTCTATCTTTAATTTTTCTGATATCATAATTGTTTGATGGAATAATTTTTTGAATTTACAAAAATCCTAACAATAATATGATATTATCGGTAAGGATGATACTTCAATAAATGCAGATGGTTCTAGTTAGACTATTATTATGATAAAGAAATATACAATAGAAATGCAAAATTTGGAATTGCTATTGAAGCATCTAAAACTTTATTATTCTCTCCAAAGTCCAAATAATATAATAATATAAATCAAAACAATGTAAAATAGAAAAGATTTATTATGAAAATGATTAATGTATCTGAATAAGATATTTTACTATAGAAGATCCTATTATTATTAGCTCATTTTATTCAGCGATTTCAGTAGATTTGTACGCAAAGAATTAATGCCGTTCAAATATGCTTCGTGTTTTAATTGGGCTGTACTGAACACATTAATGTTTTGATAAGAGAACTTGGGTTTATCAAAAAGAAAAGGTAGGATAACTGATTTAACAATGGTTACTATATTTCTGAAGGAATAACCAGAATTAAATAGTCAATGTGAAATTTGGTTACCCAAAATACTTAATGTCTATTATCCTATTTTTTAGAGGAAGTTTTAATTTCAGAATGGAGTACAAAATGGATCTTTCTTACACCCTTTTTGTTTGACATATTGTTTGATTAATTAATATATGATTTGGAAGGGAGATTAAGAATAAAGATGTTTTGTAGGAGAAAGAGGAGAATAATTTATAAAGAAGAAAACACTATAATTGACAAGAATAGACAAAATTATTAAAAAATCTAATTTGATTTCCAATATTAAATTAATAACAGAAATAAGGCTTTTAAGTAATGTAAAGGAAAAAGAAATTCAAAGTATTTTATTTACTTATATAATTAACTATAAAAGTTTAATAAGTATCTGCCTAGTATTATGAAATGAACATCCAATAACTTCACTTTGAATTTTAATAATATAACAGTTCAAATTTCTAAAATCTAATCCACTTCTTTTATCTGTACATTTGAATAAGTGGCTGCTTTTAATTGAATTTTTCAGTGGACTTGCTATTATTTAATAATAAAAGCTATGTAGATTCATATTAAAAAAAGTACTAAGAATCCTGATGTGATTTAAATTGAAAATGGATTTGCTATTATTGCTAAAAGTGTATCTACATTAAATGATAAAGTAAGAACAATCTAATTGTAATTATTTAGATTTGGATGGTTCAACTAAATCACAACCTATTATTGTCTATTCTATTTCTAATTTATTTAATCTAATATAATTTATTACATTATATCCACATCATCCTTAATTAATAAGCTAACCATAAGGATATTTCATAGCATCATGGATAGAAAGTTCTCTAGCATCATAAAACTTAAGTGATGATGTCTATATGAAAAGATTTAAGAGTGAAGGTACCTAATTGTCATTAAATACAATCATTTGCCCTAACAATTGCTTGACTTGCTCAACTAGTAATGTTTGCTAATCTTGTAAGCAAAATTGCATCATATTATCTAATTAATGTTATCCAAAAATTAATAATTGTGAAACTCATGTAATTGAAAATTAAATACTCTCTTGTAACTTATGTATTAATGGTTTTGATTTGATAAAAAATAGTTGCTATTAAATGTATTTTCCTACTAATTATTAACAATATAATTTATAATTGATAAATCATATTTTGATATATTTAAAGTATAAACTTTTTCAAATGGTGATCTATTATATTTTTGGACAGGAGAGGATAACATAATGACTCAAAGATTAGATAAATAAGGTAAACGATATTCAAATCCTAATGTATTAAAACCTTCAACATCTTGTACAAGTTGCTCATATGTCTTTGTTGTTTGATAATTATAATTAAATGAGGAAATATTTGTATAGATTAATTAAGTTCATTTCATTGTTTTATCCTTCAAGTTTTTAAACTATTATTACAGCTACACTTCAACTTAAATTAATATTTTCAATTTGAATGAGGAATTTCTCTCTTCCACTTCAATCTCCTCATATTAAGGAGACATTAACTCTAATCAATTTAAGGAATATTTAATTTAATATTTAAATATTGATACTAGAAATAATTTGTTAAAATTCTTTTATTGGAAAATATGAAATTAGGCTTAATTTAGATGGTTATGAAATAGGAAATCCCGATATTAGAATTAGTTATTATTCAGTTATATGTTGATAGTTCATTCAAAATTAATTTCTCAAATTAATAAACCTAAGAAATTTAATTACTAACTTATTCTTAATTTAAGAACTCTTTAGATTTCGACATATAAATAATTGATAATGAAATAAAACTCTATTAGAAAAATAAATTATCTAATACTTATATAAAGACTAGTTTTGATTTATTCGGAGTATAACTAAATAAACATATGATAAAGAAACTAAATAATATGGTAGAATACAAAATGATTAAATTGAATTCAGACAGCTATTTGATTGTTTGGGCAGCCATTGAATCATTTTAATATGAAATATTTTTTTAGATTTAATAATAAGATGGTATTGCATTAACAAATGCTGAATAAATATTAAGTGGAAGTGAAATCTATAAACTTGATTTATAAATAAATTTACTTTCAAATTCCATATTGATAACTTGGAGAGAAGGTTCACAATTTTCAGATATGAGTTTGAATTCTGCTTATAAAAGAATATTGCTATCTAAAGAATCTTATAATTTGAAGAATAGTGTCTTTCAAATTAATTAAGAGAATACTTATACGAAATCATTAGGAAAAGTTGAAGTAGTAGAATTACCAAATCAAGATATAATATAATAAAAAATATTTAATATAATGTTTTACAACATTTTGTCTGAAACCTAAATGATCAACTCATACAAAATTAATGAAACAGGCGGTAAGGTAGATTTAACTTAGACGAGGTGCAGGTATGCTTGCCAAGAATGTAATTATTAAGGATTCTATTTCGAATGTACAAATCCTGATCTATTTATATTATAAGTAGATGGAAATTGTGTAAAGAAACCTCAAAATTGTGTTAACTTCAAATCCAATTGTCTGGATTGTATTGATGGTTATTACAAAACTCAATATCTAACATGCGAGAAAATTTATTAATAAATTGTAAAAAACATTCCTTTGGATTATTAAAGCTACTATTAATTTTTCTATTAAGTTGCCACCTACTCAAATGGTAATTTTGTGGTTGTAGGTTTTTAAAGAGGATAATGTTATTGAACTAAATTATTTTCTAAGTGATGGAACTGTTTAGATAGAAAAACTCAAAATAATAAATCATGTAAATATTTATAAGATTAATGATATTTCAATAACTATTGATGATAAAGATTAAATTACAATATTTTATTCAGTATTACCCTTGGTTTATAACAAAAATATTATTATGAATAATTTGATAAAAACTTTAATAATCTTACAGAACAAACATTATTTTATTCTTTTTTGCAATAATATGAAACTATAACTATTAAAGCCAAGATTTTGATTGGTGGATTATTTGCAATATTAATTAAGAGTAGATTTGATATTTATGTTTAAATTATGAAATCTAATTTTGAATTTGTTGCTGATATAAAATAACCATTTAGTGAAAACTTTGACATAACATCCAATTAAGAATTAATTGCATTTGCTTATATAAAAGATACAATTACAATCATTAATTTCTTTGAATTAAAATTAAAAGTAATTTAACATCAAATTGTTAATGATGGAGGATTAATTAAATTGGCCTCTAATGTATTTAAATAATTTATTATAGTTACCAATCAATAATATAATCTTATAATACTACCCTACAAAAGCTTATACCAATACAAATAACCATAAGTGATATAAATGACATTATCATCCTTTCATACTAAAAGAATTCTAAATCTTATCATTTACTTTATTTTTCAATGTAAGGAAGACTTAAAAATTTTGTTTAAGTTAATATGAATTAGTATACTGAAATTCCTATTCAAAATAATTGGTTATTAAAGTTGTAAAATAATAATTTTATTGTGTTCTTTCACATAGGAAGTTTAACTATAATAGTAAATTAAATTTTGCAAGGTTTGATTAATTGGGAATTTCAAGATCTGTAAATGAAATTATATGCCCTCAAAATTGTATATCTTGTGTAACATCTTAAGAATGTGATATTTGTAGTTTTGGTTCCCAAAAAAATGAAGAAACTAAATTTTGTGAAATATTTTATGTTAACTGATTGCGATGTATGCTCAAATGGATTCTAATTGAATGAATTTAGAAATTGTGTAATAATTGATTAATCGATTGAACATCCTAAAGATCCATAAAATCCAAGTTATTAGGAAGAAGTGAAAGATCGAAATAGTCCAGGAGTCCCAACAGATCCAGTAGACCCTATTAATATAAAGGATCCAACTGATCCATCAGATCGAACCTCTCCTCAGAATCCAATCAATATAGGAACTATTATTGGAGATAAATGTAATGTAATTATGCAGAATAAACTAATAAATTTTGTTGATAATAGATATGTTTTCATTCAAATTTGCAATGAGATTATGAGTGCCAAATTATTTAATAAAGATGGTGTAGAGATATAGAGTTTTGTCATTTAAATTGAATTAGTTATATTCTACGATACAGTTTTAGTTCAAGATTAAATTTTTTTAGCATTTTTTTTTACAATAAATCCAACTTCTTCTCAAATTTTTTTAATTGATAATAGTTTCCAGAACCTTAATTTTAGATTTGAAGCAAATAATAGAATGATGGCACTTTTGTAGAAGTAGTTTGAGAAAAAATAAATCACAACTCACATACTCTCATTATTACTGTTGAATGCAAGGGTTAAAATAATGAACCAATAAAAGCTTGTTGTGGATTATACAATTTATATTTAGCAGTTCATTATTGTTAACCTAATTGTAACAAATGCACAGATCATTAAACTTGCTAAAAATAGAATAGTACAGATTATTCAACTAAAATTTAATTGTCTTAGGTTGATTTTAAACCTAATTAATATTTTAATGTTCATTAATCTTTATGTTATGATTGTCCTTCATCTTGCAAGAGCTGTACTTCAAGATTTGCAAGTTTGGAATGTAACGACTCATGACTGCATTAATTGAATATGTTATAATTATAGTTTAAATCATCAACTAACAATAATCTAATATGATCCTTTATTAGGAAATGAAATAGAAAATAATTTATAATTATGTAATTTGATAGGAGAATTATATCAATTAGTATAATTTTCCTTGTGATATAAATTGCTCTTCTTGTTTTTATTAAATTAATTACATTTGTAATGAAAATTATTTGCTTTCAATAGATTCTAGATAATGTATTTAAATCACTAAATTTTTGATTACTAATTTGAACATTGTTTAATTAATGTTAGTAGTTAATGCTTATAATGCCATAATTACGCTTATTATGACAACATAGAATAAAAATGCAAACCAAATCTTTAATATTTAAAGTAATGTTAATATTAGATGATTTAATCACCTAAATAATATTGTAGTTAATGCTTTGAAAATGGTTTTTGATGTTCATATGATGGTTATATTAAATGTAAAAAAGGATATTATTTTGATGATTAATTGAAATGCATTTCTAATTGTGGAGATGGAATTCTTACTGGTAATGAATAATGTGAAATGAATGATGAAAATTGCTTAAAAAATAATATTATCTCATATATTTTTTAATTGTAAATTTTAATGTCCAATAAATTGCTTAAAATGTTTATTTGGTTGATGTCTTGAATGCATTGAAGGATTTCAATGTAAGAAAATAGATGTTATCCGAAATGTAAAGACTAATTTATTAAATCTGATAAGATATGCGAGGACGATAATAATATTCAATTTGATAGATGCAATAAATGTTAATATAGTTTTCAAATAGAGTGTCTTGTATGTTAAAACACGAAATGAATATAATGTATATCTGGATGGAATTTGATAGAAGGGAAATTTTATTAGATTTGTGGTGATGGTTATGTAGCCATTGTGTCTGAAGAATAAATGATGATCCTTAACACTTAAATTGTAGGAAATGTCAACTTTTTATATGCTTTTTTGCAAGCTTTGTGATAATCAATAGAGGTTTTGTAAATGTTTTTTATCTCTTTAATTAGAATGGAGATAATATTTGATCATGATTTATTGAAATATCAATAATTTTAACAAAAACTACTATAATAATGTTAAATATGTGAGGACACATTTAATCTAGTTAATAATACATGCATAAATATTAGTGGCGATGGAAATAAAGATAAGGATTTGAAGAATGCGATGATGGAAATGAAATTGAGTTTGATGAATGCTAAGATTGTAAATACAATTTAATTAATAGTTTAATTTGTAATTACTATTTATAAAATAGTAAAATATAAGTAAGGTATATATTATATTGTTTCAAATTATGATGAAAAAGAATCCAAAAAAAAAAGGTATCAAAATATCTTAAATTTTAAGTTAATTGCTTGAATAATTGCGCAAAAAGAATTATTTGATCAATCTGTATTCACGTATTAAAGGATGTTTGGTTTGTTAAGAAAATAATATTTGTTTATAATGTAACAATGAAGAACAATTTATTCTTGATAATGAAACTCATAATTGCATTACTTAAAACTATTAAGAGGAGGAAGTTCAATTAATAAATAGTTAAGATCATAAAAATTCAGAGGAAATTCAAATTAGTAACAGTGAAGATACCAACAACCACAATAATGATGAGGATGTTCAAATTTTATAAAGTGATTACTAATTATTTGAATTGAATTGTGGTTATGGTAAACTTTAAACTACTTAGAATGAAGAATGTGCTGATGACAACTTATTTGGAGGGAATGGATGTTCAGAATCATGTTTCAATGAGCCTTCTTTTAAGTGTTAAAATCTTGAAAACCAAAAAGGTGAATGTACATACATAAAAGCTCCTGATTTTAACTTAAATGTAATCCATAATTCATAGAATTCACTTTAAATTATTGATCTAACTTTTTCTCAGCAAGTTCAATTAAATTATCATAACACAATTGAATCTATTGCTGACTTTTAGATACAACCAAAAACTAAATATCAATTAACAAATTATTCTCTTTTAAATTTGACTAGTGATTTTCAGATGTCTCATTATCAATTTTATATTTAGTTTAAATAAAGTGTAGACCATCCTATTTTTTAATTAAGGTTTATGGACAAATCAATAATTAATTCTGAAAATATTCCTCTCAAAAGTGTTTAGAAAAGTATTTAAATAGGAAATCCTTTTGTTTAATCAAATTCCACAAAAAGAAAATTAACATAGACCGTATAGATGAATGATGTAATTATATATATAATGATAAGCATTTCTGCATTATTATTTTTAATTGGAAATCCAGAAATGTTCTTTAATCTATTAAATTTACTATAATCATTCTCTTACATTCAATATGTACAATATCAATTCTCACCTCATTTATCACAATTTCTTGAAACTTACTCTAAAATCTCATTAAAATTAGCATTAGATTACTTAAAAGCAGATTAATTTTTAGCCTAATTAAACAGTGGAATTTACCCTTAATCAAACAACACAACCTTATAAACAAACCAGATCAATTAGATAAGCCAAATATTTTTGGTGGATGCAAAAAGTTGTTATATTACAGTCTGAACATCATATCTTACTTATCTACTATCCAAACTAATAACATCAAAATAAATTGATTATTTACTTAATCAATTGACTTAATGAAAAAATCAAAATATCATATATATATTTCTTTTTTATCAGAGAGATATTTCCAGTTCCCTATCCTTGTTCCATCATCATATTCTCCTACTTCAAAAGCATTAGCTATATTATTAATAATGATTTGTACCTTGCATCCAATAATTTTAAATTAATTCTCGCCATCGGCCTTACTTTTTGCCTTCCTCTGAATGTGGTTTGATGAAAAATTGTGAATTTAACTATATTATCCACCTACATCTTTGATTGTTTCACTTTACCATGTGGCTATCCATTTGCCTATCTTATGATTATTTTCTCTAACTTATCCAAACCATTATAGATGTTTTATTTATTCTAAATTGGTTAGAATTTCAGGTTTTCTTGCAGTATATATTATTTAATCTCTAAATTATAGTTATTAACTCATACGTTCTTATGATTAACCCATCTCTTAGATATTAGATTTCGTTATTGTGAGTATATTAGATTTTGAAATTAGAATAGATAAATCTTCCATAATCCAAAATTAGACCATTGAATTCTTGGCTACCCTTTTGCAATATAACCTGTTCATCCTGTTATACCCTTTAGAAAATAAAAAATAATTTTCTTACTAAAATTATGAAAGTATCTCCTTCATTTTTTCTTTAAATTTAGAAAAAATTATTACTTCTTTTTCTAACCATCTTAGGTTTCTCCACTTTAGCCTTTATGGAATTCTTTTGATTATTCAATTTCTCAACAATTTTGCCTTCATACATTTACACAGGTTTTTCCAAGTCAAATAGATGATTCCGCCAAATTTTCATTATAGTTTATGAGATCGATGAATGATTAATTTTCTTTCTCAATCATCTCATAAATCTATTTGATTGAATGTGATAACTCTTCCAACATCTATTTCTACAATTTTTCAGTTTTACAATTATTTAAAACCTAGTCTTTATTTGTCTAAATCTGATGTATCATCCAGTTTTTATTCTCTCAATTTTTCAATAAAACTTTTTCATCAGAATGGTTTGCTTAACTTCAACTCCATGTTCTTATTGGCATTCAACGCACATTTTCCTTTTGAATTAACATTTATGAGGTGCTGCACATATTAAAGATACTTAAATTTTTGGATGAAATTTGCAATACATAATCTTATTTTAAAAAATAATAATTTCTATTACTTTATTCTTAGTATTATATAATGGATCGCAAAAGTATCTTTTTTATTTTTAGATAAAGTAGTAGTTAATGCTTTCTGGAGATTTGAAATTGATTGTTATTGAGCTGAAATTTACTATTAAGAATTTAATTCTACATTTGCATTTCTTGATTCTTTATGAAGATAGAATAACTATTTTGATATGAATAATTTATTTGTAAATAATAAGTTGATTTAAATTCTATTTATGATCATAAATTTTTTCTCATTAATCCAGCTAAATATTAAGAGAAAGGAGTTTTTCTGACCATATTTTGCTCAATCCTTAATATTTGTAATAATCATTATTGGAAATAAAGCAGCTTTAAATTTGCTATTGATTTTAGTATTAAAGTAATATCCATAATTTTTATTTTTATCGAAAAGGTAAATATCCTTTTTCCATAAATAATTTATTTCTCATTATTTATCTCCTGTGTGGATAGGGGGATCCCCAATATATCTGATAATTTTGAAATAGGGTTTATAGATGTTATAAACTAGGTTAGGGTGTGACTTTGCCTATTGAAGGGAATAAACTGAAAAAATAGTCTTATTTCTGTAATATCCAAATCTCATTATTTCCTTATGTTATAAAAGGCTTTAAAGGATTCATTTCGATTAAAAATGAGAATGCCAAAGAATTTAATATATTGGTAATGGAAAAATAATTTCTCATAATTAAAAGTATTCCCAAAATATGGCCAGCCTTATTCTTAATTATTTGATTTGCTCTTTTTCAAAGATGAAAAAATTTTGAGAAATGATAATGGCAAATATTTTTAGACTAAAAAAATATAAAATCTTAACATACGCATGAATATAATCATAATGTTGAATATTCACTCCATTTCAAGTAATATTTAAATATGACAATCATTGGATTATTTCTGCCTCCTCATCTTATTGATCACATATTTGAAAAATTAATTTAGTACTACTTTAAATTTCCTAATGGCATTAATTTTCATTTAAATTCTTCTTTTTCTCATTTTGTATATATACTCTCTTTTTATTTGGACACTTTTTGTATTGAAGTAAAAATAATTTGATAAATTAGATTCTTTATCTTTTCTAATATTATAATTAAAAGTGATAAAATAGAATAGTTGAATTTTCGAATCGAATTTATTAGAATTGACATATAATCAAGTTTTACCATCAAATTCCGTTCCATTGAAAGCACATAATCTATGAATGATTTGATTTTGACTTATCTACCAATTCCAAGATCAGCTCTCATATTTGGAAAATTAATACTTCGACCAGAAAATTTAATTCTTCTTAGTATATATTTAATATCGATAATTTACACGCCATCTTAAACTTTGCACTTATACAAAGTGTATACAATCCATTTGGATATGAAGGTAAAGATGCTCCATAGCTAACTATGCCTAATAAATTTTTTGCTTTTTTCTATAGAACCTAGGGATTTACAAAAAAAAATATAACCCCTGCTAAATCAATAGTTAATTTTAGAACTGTATTATTTTATGTTTCAGTCATTTTAATTGATTAATCAAATGGTAAATCTCAAAAATTGGTATCATAGGTGAGAAATATTTTTGAATATTAATAAATTTAAAAAATATGGCGTGTTTAATTGTTTTAATACAAAAACTCTAATGAAAGCTAGTACAAATTTTGTAGAAGATTTCCAACAAATTTTAAGAGATTGGTTAAATCAATACCAATATTCCCAAGGTTTAACCAAGATTCTTGAGATAATAACTTTCATAAAAACTTACTTTGAAAACAGAATTATTGGTTAAAATATTCAAGTAAAAGGGAAACTAGAGTAGATTAAAAATTTATAATTAAGATTTTTCTGGACTTTACCATACTATTATGCACACAATATTCACATGCATTAATAATAGCAGAAATACTTGCTTTAGGCTTTGAAGCTTTTCAAACAATTGGATTCTAAAAATTTAATAATTAAAAAATCTCTTAGGCATTTCATGGGAAGCTATTAATGATTACAGTAAGGCATATAATAGAATTCTAAGTAAAAGACAGCAATTTTAAAAATAGGTAAAAAGTAGTAAAATTCTATTTGAGTTTTTAGCGGTATTTCAAGAATTGAGTATTGTGATTAATTGCATATAATGATGTATATATAAGTCTACTTTGAAAGAGTTAAGGAATGAGATATTTGTTATTTCTTTTATTGATGTCAACTAAGCATTATAATTAGATGGAAATATTACTAATGCTTAATAACCATAGAGCTATGATCTTAGAAATTCAGTTGAAAAGATTTGGAAGTTTGTAGATACCTTATTAGAATTCAATTAAGCCATCTACCTAGATTTTAATCCTTCAAATACTTATTATGAATAAGGTATAAAATAACTAATATTTATAGCATTAATATGTTTAATAAAAAATAAATTAGTAGAGTATAATCTAACCTTAATCAAGTAATTAAGCTCAATATCGTTCTAATTGGTTATATCTTAAGCATATTATATTCCTTATATGGAAAATAAATAAAGCAGAGGATAGCTTTTAAATTAAACTAAAATCTGAATTATGCATACCTTCAAAGAGTTGAGATTACTTATCATTAGAATATATATTTAAATTAATTGGAGAAAATAAGTCTGCAGAATTAGATTTCAAAAAGGTGTTTGGTTAAGCTGGTTTGTTTCTTCTTTAAAATTACAATTGGGCACTTACATGAATTAAATAGAAATTAACCCGAAGCTTTTGTAATCCTTCTCACTACCTCATATCATTTATTTTATTACTAAAGTATATACTTAAAAGTTTAATAATTAAAATAAACTTATGTAAAAGCTCTTTAAAAATGTGATATCTTTTCACCTTTAAGTAATGAAATTTACACTTATTAATTCCTCCTTTGATGATTTAAGAAATATAATGATTGGTCATATAAAGGATAAGATTATATATCATAAATATTTATCAACATACTGAAAATAATTAAAGGAAAACTAAAAATATTGTAAAGTTTCCTTAAAAATCTTTCAGAAATTTCAATTAATTATTACAAAATTATCATTGTGCAAAAATTCATTAATGTCAATCCTCCTATAATCAGAGAATAAAGTATCATTCGAGTTTCTGAATTGATGTGACTAGCCAAAATAACCTAAAGAAAATAAAAATTAAAAAAAAAATATAACTGGCTGAATAGTTCCTTTCATTATTAGATTTTTATTCAAAAAAATAATAATAAATATGATTAAAAATCAAATATTAATAAGAAAGGATTATTCTGAAAATCTTATTCTATTAATCGTATGTTTATTTGATATATTTGAAATATTTCCAAATTTTCTATTTTATAGTTTGATTGAAATTAAAGAATGAAAATAATTTTTTTGTCATTATTAGGTTATTATCTTAAATTCATGATATCAAAAAATATTTTAAAGGATGGAACAACTGTATCAAATATTAAAACATCAGTTATTAATTTATTTGATGAAACTGTTTTTTAGTTTGTATTTATTGGTGGTTAAAATTTAGTTATAGATTATATCATTCCTAGATTTAATAATAATAATAATAATAATATTCAAATAAATATTTAATAGAATAATAAAAAAATTTTGTTAAAATTTATGATTATCCTTACTACTTTTAAATGGTTCAATAGATCAAAAAAAATGATATTATTAATGTGCCAAGAATATCGTTAAATTCAGTTATTAATCTAATAGATTTTTCACATGAAAAAAACATGAACCTGTATTTGGATCCCATCTATGAGACTAAGCTGTCTTTATGTAACAATATCCTGATTTAAGAGTATTAATATCCATTAAAACACATTATTATTTATGATAGTGACATAGATGAATTTTCTTATTATCCCAAGTTTTAGTATTCTTACAACTTCCTATTTAAGTAGAATAAGTTTAATATGTATGTGTTTAACATAAAAATTTATCTTAATTCTAATGACATTTATCTTTAACTAATTCACATGCATTTTAATCATTTTTTTTCCGGATTCACAACTCTCCATTAGTAGACATTATTTTACAAATTCCATATAATCTTTCAGATTAAAAGTATAATTAATATTTTTATCTGAATATTTAGCCTTTTTTTTTGATAAATTTATACCATTTGAAATGTAATTTTCTATTTATTTACATGAGGAATATATATATCAATTATGTACATTTTCACAATTCCTTTTTCTGTATAATTCAAATCATTTTACTAATCTAATTTCCGAAAATCACTTACCAGCAAGCTCTTCTGTATTTTCACAAATATCCTATGAAAAATATTATGAATATAAAAATAAGATTAATAATAAAAAATAACACCGATTTTATGATTGAACTGATTATCTTTTTGATACATTTGTAGAAAATTTATTGTATTCAAATAATGTTATAAAAAATGAAGTTTTAAATATTAACTTAATTATCCTGGAGAAAATTTATAATATTTTAGATTTGATCATAAAAATGAATAAAATTAATATTAAATGATATGTTCTATAATAATTTCAAAGTTCTATTTCTGTATTGATATAACCAATATTTCTCATTCTATATTTTACTAAAATATAAAAGCCTATTAATTATAAAATGATTATGATAATTAATGAATAAATCCATCTTCTTGAATTATAATTTAAATCAGGAAGTATAAAATTTATGTCATAAGCTCCATCTGAAAAATCATTCTTGCAAATAATATTCACATGTTTTGTCTTTCTATCTTATCTATAATGACATTTTAAAGTTCTAGTAGATATTGGATAATATAAAACTGATCCATTATTTAATGCAAGGCATGTAGCGTTTCGATCCTCTATATTTGTAATTAAAGCATATCCAGGAGATATAGGGTTTAATTATCCTAACATCAAAATAGGCATTTCCAAATTGTTAATAAGTAAATCAGCAATGTAGTAAACTCTTATATTATAAGTATTTTCGTATTCAAATTGTTGAAGTAGAAAGCCATTAGAATATACAGTATTTGGAATTTTCCACAAATCATCTCCTCCATAATTGATGATGGCTATTAAATTTAATAAATGTAATTAGTTTTAAGACAACTTAAATACTAATAATGATCCAATATCATCAGTACTCAAAATGATGTATATTTATTAGTATATTACTTGCAATATCAAAATTTAAGTAAAATAATAAGGATAAATATATAAACCTTAAGTACCACTTAAAGTAATTGAATTTTTATTGAAATTGATAAATTGATAAACTACATCCTCCATCTCCATGATGTATATAACAAGAACTAAATTTGACTAATTCATATCTAAACTAGAATTATATAAAGATACTGAAAAATCTTCACATCTATATTAACTAAGTAACTGCATGGTGTGGTTTAATTGATTCAATAAATAGACTTAAATTAATTAATAAATACCATACAAACCTCTGTTATATGTATTGTTAGAGCCTAAAATAAAATTAAGAGTGGCTATATTACTAATTTTCGTTATATAAGTAAATTTATAAGGTATTTACAATAAGCATGTATTTATAACACTTCCATTAGAGTCAAAATAAATGCTTAGCCAATATTATGCAGTATCGTTTTGACATATTGAAGATAAACTTAAATTATAAGATGTTGATTTCAAGCATTCAATAAAATTTAAATTAGAATAATCGTAAGATTAAAGAAATTCAAAATACTAATTAACAATTCTTATTACACTATTGTTTTACAGAATAAAAAATTTGTTATTTACTGCAGTTACTTATGTGTAATTAAGATCAATATTTTTTGTAAAGTAACCAAAATTAGTTAAATTGCATTCATCATTTGTAAAGTATTGTTAATCAGATTAATCAACATTATCAACTTTTTGAACTTTATCAACATCAGAACTTTTAGGAAAATAACAAAGACTTGCTTGCCTATCAAGGATTATA
>CAJJDO010000195.1:29075-49320 GCA_905183005.1 Paramecium pentaurelia
TATTTGTTATTTTACAATAATACATACTATACCTGCTTTTTCAAAATTTTAAATTTAAAGTAGATTTATTAATGAATGCTTAGGGGATTTTTTGATTATATGAATTTATATAAATATTTTTTCATAATTAAATTTCATTGTAGTAAATAAATAAATTTTATAAAAAAGAAGGAAGGATATTGATTAACTTTATATTGATAAGGTATTTTAATTACTATTTCTTTTTATAGCTATTAATGGAATTGATGAAAAGTAATCCAAAATATCCTTTTATTATAGGGTAAATTCATTTTTCTTTCTTTCTTGATAAATAGAAATTAGAATAATTAACTTCATGAGTTATTTGATAAAGACAGAATACTTAAGAATTTTCTATTATTGTTTGGATTAATAACAATTTAAAGTATAATAATTCTTTTTTCATATTCAAGATAATAATTTTGAGTTGTAAATGATGACATTATTTTAAGAAAGACAATAATTTTAAATTGAAAATTATTTTGCTTGCATTAAACCTAAATTTAGATTAAAATAGACGAAATAATATCATCTACAATCATTATTTTTGCAAAATTTACTAATATATTTTAAACATAATCAGATTTCATCAATAAGTGAATCTTTTAGAAATTTCAAATTTTTTATTAATATAATTAACATCTATATTTATAAACTTTTTCATCAGAAAAAATTATATCAAAATTATTTAATCAGATATTGTAATAAAAATTTCTTCTGTCTAAAATTCACTAGCCTTAAGGCTACTTTATCATTCTAAGCAGTCATAAGGTGTGCTTTGTAAATATAAATTTAACCAAAAATCAATTATTATTAATTTTAATTGAACTCCCTATCATTTATTAATTAAATATTCTTATAAAAAATAAATAATGTTAAAAAGAATTTTTTAAAGTTTAGTCATTTATTCTTGAGAGATATGATTTATATGAAAAAGTGTAAAACTGAATAAATACTATAATTGATGAATATCACATTAATTATGCACTTAAAACACTTGAATTGACTGGCTAAGCTAAATATAAATGTACTATAAAAATGAATTATTTTTTAATCTTTCACCTTTATAAATTGTCAAATTTGCATATGTAGTTTCATCTTGTAGATTGTAAGATTATTTCATTTTTTGATATAAATAAATATATCCATAATTAAATGACTTATTCATCTCTTTCAATGATTGATCATACTAAAATAATATAGTCAAAGTTATCAAATCAAAATTGATTTATTTTTTATGCATTTTATTATAAATTAAAGGGATATGTTAATTTAATGTCCAACTTACATATTCATCCAAATATTGTAACAATATAATGTTGTTCAAAAGATCATTAAAGGTATTAATTGGTTTTTACAAAAAACAACTAAGGATTTTTAAAGACCAATAAATGATATGCAATTATGAAGTAAACAATTAATATCATAATAAGTTAATTTCTTTTCATAATAATTAGAGAATACATATTGCCACCTTGAGATATTTATGATTATCCCAATTATCTGCTTAGTTTATATAATTTATTCTAAAGTATTACTTCAAAACACGATAATTTTTTATATGTATTTAAAAATGATTCTAAAATTAAATGAAATTTACATAAAGATTGAAAATAAATTGAACTATAAAGTGAAATAGCATTGTTATTCATTCCAGAATGAATTAATTAAATTTTCTTATAATAATTTAAACCTTTCAATTAAACCTTAACTAGTTAATGATCTAATCCTATTCTCCAAATATTTTTACTTCCAAAAGATATATAAAAAGTATGTTAGTAGATTTTTTATTTTTTTAAATATTTGTTTAATTTTAAGAGTTGATTATAATAATTTTTTGCTATATATTATTAAGTTAATTAAATCAAAGCTAATAGTAATTCATCTTCATTAAAGCCATCTTGGTATTTTATAATAATAAAGTCCATTTAATTTAAAAGCAATTTAATTCAAGAAAAATAGTTACAATCTGAAAATGAAATAAGGTTAATGTGCAAGCAACTTATTATGAATTCAAAAAATATATATGTTTCTACTTAACTAACTAAAGTAAGTCCTTTATTTTATTTTTATAGTATTTTAATTTTTAGCCGTATTGATTTATCGATAATCAATTAACTTTATAATTTGGTCATTGATTGTCTGATAGTATTATTTGAAAAGTATTAGTAAAGTTAATAATTTTAGGTATAAAAATTTAAATCTTAATTTCAAAAATAAAGGGACTGATTTGTTTAATTGATTAAAATTATTTTCAAAATATAATAAAATAAGGAAGGTAAATCAAACATCTTCTTTTAGAAATTAATGATCTATTAGGATCTTTAAATTGATTATAGAATTAATATCTTTATTAGTATTAAAACTACCATCTGCTTATGCAAATTTGATCAACTATTCATAGGAAAGTTTATTATTATATGTCTTATCTATATTTTGATATATTTACTTTTACTTTTATAACAGAAGTTGATTTTAGAGATCATATTGTTATTATTGTGAGGAGAAAAGAATATGTGCTGGATCTGATATAATTTTTTAAGAATCAACTCCTCACAATATCCTGCTGAACTTTGGTCTTTATAATTTTTTTAAAGTTACAATTCCATTTAGTTTAATTTGAACTACTTATTATTTATTTATAAGTAGATTAGACCTTACTTATTTATAGTTTATTTTCAGTATTTCTAATAAAATTCACATATTATTAACCATTTTTTATTGAGTTCTCAAAATAAGTAATAAATTAATAGGCAGCCGAATAATGAAAATATTCATTATTTTAAGATGAATTTCAGTTTAATTTTACTGAATATTATATTTATTTTTCATTTTAAGGATAATAAAAATTAATCTTAAACTCTAGATTTTCTTATAGGAATTAAATTGAAAAAAGAATTTACCTATGCTATATTATTTATATTAGATTCTAAATTAAATGCTTGTATATATATGGAGTTAATGATGTATCTATTAATAAGGCAATTACATTCTCATCAATATCCTCTCTATCATAGCAATATGATATTTACGATTTCCACTTCAGCTAAACTTCTTATAAAATATTAACTACATCCTTGGCCAATTCTTAAAGTGTAGATTCTAGTTTATGCTACTCTTAATTATATTATAAGAGAATCAGCTTCATACTCTCCATCAGTAAGCAAGAATAAATTCAAAGTAGTTCTTTTGGGACTCCTTAAATTTTAGTATATTCCATCTCCTTTAATGGATTAATTATTAAAGTTCCTCCCATGTCAGCATCCATTTATTAAACATGCTTAATTGCTGTTTCTAATGTAGTTTATGAATTATTTCACAAAAAAATTTAATTATTAATATAAATCATCTACAAAAACAAATGATATTATTTTATACTTAGAATCTTAAGTCAAATTTTTTAAAAGCATAATTAATGATAATTTAGCTTTTCTGATTCTTGATTCACTCATAGAACATATTAAATAAGTAATTGCCTCTTTTCATTACTTGATTTTCAGCCATATTTAAACCAACTAAATATTGTAAATAAGCATCATCTAAAGAAACCTCATGAAATTTTAGAATGAAGGTTAAGGTAGTAGTACAATTGTTTTAATATTATGGTGATTGTTTTCATCTGTAGAAAAAAGTAATGTAAATTATTTCATTGGTTCATAAATATCAGGATTACAGGTATATAATTTATTTAATATCGAATTTCCCAATATATTAAGAAAACTCTCTAAAGGTTATATATTTTCAAAAATAATTTTAATTGCTTATTTTGTGCAAGCCATCCTATTTTCATTCTTTTTATTTGATAAGATCTCATATCCTATTCATTATATGGCATTATTTTTATACTCTTATTTAGCATTATCCTTTTCCTTTATTACACCATAAAATTTAACTTCTCCTAATTATACAACTATTTTACTTATAGTCGCATTTTCATTAATTGAAAAAACTATTCCAGTTCTATTGGATTATTCTATATTCACTAGAATATATTAATTCTAATTACACTATGCATCTTGAATGAATATTTTGTCAATTTCAAAGGTATCAATACTTTTTTTTGTTAAGTCATAAAAAACAAAATATTTAATGTACTCTTTTTTGATTTATTTAAGTTTTTATTCCTTTTTACCAATCTTAGGTTCATATAATTTATTCTTATTCATTATTATAATATTATAGTCACTTCGAAATAAGTTGAATTTATTAACAAAAATTCTATTCATTACAGATTATTTTTTAAAATTAAAATACTAATTAATTCATTAATAAGCTATTAATCAATTTAAAACACTTTTGTAATTAAAAAATCAAATAAATTCAAATTCTTTCGATGATATGATAATGAAAGATAAGAGAAGTAAAAATAATTCTTATTTATGTATGTTGTTTATGAATTAGTTTAGACATAACTAATAAGCAATTAAGGTTAATAAATGAAAGTCAATTATAACTATTCTAAATTTGATATCCCGGTAGTTTTTATTAAGAAAAAACTTAGCTAGCTATTTTAATGAATTCTGAAAATATTTGTATTAATTAATAACTTATTATTAAAATTTATGTTATTTGTTTTTATTAAAATGAAGGTTACTAAATCTAAAGAAGTTCATATCATATTTATAATGACAACAATTTTATGATTCTAAGTAAAAACAAAGTATACATATTTTAATTTAAATTTGCAATTATCTTCAAAATAAATAGAGAATTTTCTTACTTAATTTAACAAATCTCAATTAATTAATTTTACTAATTATAAATAATTTTAATTATAATGATAATGTGTAATAATGAAATTTAGAGAGATCAATAAGAATATAGATTGAATAATTAAAATACATTATTGTAAAAAGGAAAAAGAATTTCAAAATAATTAAGTCAAAGACAGCGCTTATATTAAATTTGATAATAAAGCTATGAAATCATTTATTAATAAAATGAATGTTGAATTTAAATTCTTATTCCTTTTATTGTATAAGTTGAGATATTTATATAATTACACAAATATCACAAAAATTCTCAAGGAATTAGAAACGGATTAGTTTTCATTGGCATTTGATTTTATTAGGGATAATATTTATAAAACTTTTTCACTATTATTGGTTTCAGTTCTACACATATTGTACATAATTATGATACGATATTAATAAACAAGCATGATAATAGCATTGCTATTTAAAACCATGCAAATTAAATTTTAATGCTCTAATTCAATTTATCTTTAAAATCATCCCAATATAAGGCTGATGAAAAACAAAATATAAATGAACTTATTTCCAGTGCCATAGTATTAATTTAATCTATATTATTATAAAAAGGTTTCATAATGAAAAGATAAATTAAATAGAATTAGCATACAAAAGTTAATAACATAATTTATAGTTTTTGATTTTATTGTACCATCACTAATACGCAAATAAATAAAGCTTTTTCAATAACTTGATTTAATTTGACTTTGAAATCCATAATTATTTATGACTCCTTATTTTTGGATTACTTATTCTACTAAACATTGTGGATGAATGAAAGATACTGATATACAAAATTAGATATGCAATTAACTTAGAAACAATGTTATTTGTTCTTGACTAAATTTAGAGAAAGGACATAAAAAGAAGATCCCAACTATTAGCGTTCAAAAAGTCAGAAAATGCTTAAGTTTTAAAGTTTCTTTTAAATTTCTACATGGACTTCAAGATTTTGATTAAATATTTTGCAATTTTTGAACCAAAATAAAATAACTTTTACTATTTTAATTTCCTTAATAGTTTAATAACTAAATAATTTGAAATATAGGTAATCATAAGTATAATAATCAGGAATACTTAAGTTTGTATATTACATAAGATATCTGCATTTACTTCATAGAATAATAATTTCCCTTAAGATTCCAAATATTAATCATTCATAAATAATGTTAATACTTTATTAATTTTAATTTCTTCCAAAATAGGTTACATTGATATTAAATTACTTGATTCAAAATAAATAAATAAATTGAGAGGAAAAACTACATTAATAAATCTAAGGTAGGATTACTATTGAAGCATTTCAAGTGTTTCTTAAACTAATAAAGAGCTACAAAGTATCAATATTAGCACAGATGATCCTCCCATTGAAATGATTGTGTATTTAGCTACTTCTTAGAGGTAAACTGCATTCTATTTTTAATGATCATCAAGGTATTATGGGAGATTAAGTTTAATTTAATTAATTTGATTAAGAATTGGAGCATCATTATAATTAAATAGTTAATCTTCTAGAATTACTTCTAAAATAGGTGATTAAGACAGAGTAGTATTTATTACAATTTCTACTAAATATTCTGCAGTTGAAACTAATTCAAAGGGTTCTTGAATAGGAATTAAATTTAAATCATAATATATTTCATTTGGTCCAATTAAACGCATACTTATCATTGTTGAAAAAACATTCTAACTCTTTTTTTTAACCATTTAATCAAAATAAATAGATACGTATTAATATTGATCATATGAATTTTTTAATGAAAGCTAAAATGAAGGATATTTTTCATAATTACATTCTGAAAATGAGTTTTGATAATTCTTGCAAATATAATTCTATTCAATTTTACATTAACTAGAACATCCATCACCATTTTCTTTATTAAAATCATCACATTCTTCATCATTAGATACAACACCATTTCCACAAATAGGTTAATAATATTGCTCAATATAATCAAATGTATATCCAATAATACATTAATGACATTCACCTTCAATGCAAACATCACAATTCTTAGAGCAAATAAATTAACAATTTTGACAACCCTATTACTCTAATTCACACACTTCATCTCCAACCCTTATTCCATCTCCACAAATAGTTTGACATTTATTGTTTATTAAATAGAATCCAATATCACATTCTTAACACATCCTATTTATACATAATTTACAATTGTTTAAACATTATTACTACTATTCAATATGATTTTGATCTTCAGTATTTATATTGAAATCCTCAGTACATGTAAATTCATAGAATGTCCATCCTTTTTCACATTCAAAACAAATGCCCTAGATACAATTAGAACAACCTTCAACACATGAATACTAACAATTAAAACATCCATCAAATGGATAAATATTTCCATCATCACATTGTTCAGCTTTATCTATCTCTCCATTTCCACAAATTCCTTCACAAACAAAATCAAAAGGAAAACCATATGGACATACTTAAATTATTAATATATTTACATATAAATATTTCAATATCTCTTATACCAAATGATAATTTTTTAAGTGAATTTGTCTTAGTAGTTGTAAATTACAATTCTAAAATTTATTATCTATGAGGCAAAGTAATTTCCTAATCTAATATTTTCTCATCAAACTTCTCACCACAAAGATTAATTTTACCAATAACTGATTAATGAGAATAATTCCATATTAATTGATTATCAACATATAATTATGCATATTCAGAATCCCATCAGTATCTACAAAACTATCATTAATAAAGTTTTCTTAGTACGGAATCTATCCATAAAAAATTGGAAATAGCACAACAAGCATTTAATAGAGCATAATGTATATTAATTTAAATTTTATGGAAAAAATTAATCAAACTGATATATAAACCCTTAAATATCCATTTATTTTCAAACAGTGCTGGTTTGCATAATAAATAATTATTTAAGAGTCTTCTTCTTTGATTTTTCTAGAATGAAACCCTACTCTAACAAGTATGAAATTTTTATGGAATAGTTAAATTTATTGATAAAATAATATTTATATCATGATTTCTAGTTTTTTTAATAATATTAATTGTCATTTTAGTTATGTATTTTATAAGTAATATTATATGTTATACAAAAAAGGATTAATCCAAAGAAATAATTTATTATGAATCTATTGTGTTGATCTTAATAAAATCAAAGCTTTAAATAAACCAAATGATTATTGAGATTCTTTAATTTTATTACTTAAATGAGTGATACCTAAAATATCATTAATCACTCTTAATTTTTTAATATTTGTTTTTTGATTCTTTTTCTTATCCTCTTAAATTTACATTAATTATCTCCTATTTTATTTAAATTTGAATTTCAGCGCATACTTTCAAACAATAAACTAGAAATGGCATTAAATTTATTGTATATTAAGATCTAAATTTTAAATAGTAATTTTTTCAGAAGAAAAAAACAATCTGAATTGTATATGTATATACTTTATTACTTTAACAATAATTAAGAAATATTAATCTGTTCAAAAATTTATTATTCAATAAGACAGAATATCTACTGCAATAGAATCATGAACTTTGGATAAAAATTATTTTTAAATCAATTATAAATTACTATATAAACCTCATTTACAATCTCAAACTAAAGCACACTTCTTTCCTCAAAAATTACTCTTTAACAAATTTAAATAAGATCTTTATGAGCTAAATAGAATGTCTAACATAGTTTTTTATCCCATTTTTAATTTTCTTCTTATTTCTTAGTCTTGATTAGATAAATTTTATTTTAGGGTTTATTATTTTATTAATATTTATTATTTTTGTGTAAATTTTATAGATTACTAATTGCTTCATTTCATTAAAATTTACAGAAGTGATATTAATTGTATTATTATAATGAATATGATTTAATTCTTATCAGATCTTAACTTATCATTAATAATTTAATAATTAGATTTAATTAAGGTTATATAAAAGAAAATGTATAATCATTCTTCATGCTATCCTCTTAGGTTTTCTGAATTGTATTTAATAAGAAATATAATCTCAAGTTATTCGGTATCAAAATCTATGCTTTTGTTAAAGTGTATTCCAAATCTTAGTTGGATGAAGGAGAATTTATGAATATTATAAAACTCACCTAATTTCTATTTTTTACAAAAAGAAGCCATTTTTAATTTTAATATATTTTTGTGTATTGGTTAAGGAAAAATTATTAACTACCTAGAATTGGGTAATTAAAAAAGGAAAAGTCAAATACATAACATGATTCATATTAAAAATGAAAACATCATGAAATTTAGTTATAGACTTGAGAGTAATTCAAATGGGAATAGTATATGGATGAAGAAGGCTAATGAAAAATTGCATATAATATTTAATTAAATGGAGAAAACAATAGAATAATTAGATATCATCCTGCATCCATATGAACCAGATCCTTATAAAAGAATTTTCAAAAGATTCTTTCAATTATATGAAGGGAAAACCATATATTAGAATCATACCTTGAAAAGGAAATACATCTGTTAGGGCTGATCACCTCAAATAGAAAAGCCATGGTAACTAAAACCTATAGTCATGAATAAGTCAAGAGACTCTGAAATAATAGATGAAGAATTTTAGTTTTGAAATTATCACTAGTGCTTTCCTAAGTAAGTCATGTAATTAACCTTATGGTTATACCTTGGCCTAGACCATTATTTTATATAACTGAAGTAACTAATTCTATTTAATCTTCATACTTTTATTATGCATAACCGACCAAACATTTATATCTAAATTTATTAAAATTATTTGTAAATTATATTTCCAAGCAGTATGAGTCCCTCTTCATTTAGATAATTCATTTTGGAAACTGCCCCATGATTCTTAATTAAGAGCATTATCAATATTTTCAAAAGGTTCCCATTGGTGTCACTACTGAAACAGCACTGCCAAATAAAATCAAATAAATATTAAAATTTATTTAATTTGCAAATTTTAATATTAACTTAATAAACATAAAAAATTGGATGAGTCAATTATTGAAATACACAAGTAAAAATATATAATAATATTAGTTGAATCCCAAAAATAGAAATTATTAAAAATTGCTCGCAATGAATTAAATATACTTTAGCATCTATTTTTTGCAAATAATAAGACAATACTAATTAAACAATAATAGTATTATTTATTCTATATAAATCTTCTATTTATTATAATTTTCAATTAAAGAAATATTTTTAATCATTTTCAATAATGCTTTAGAAAGTAAAAATTTAGATAATGAATATTTATTGTTCTTCTTATTTCAATTAAAAATAATACAATAAATAGATAAAATTTATTTTATATGTTTTAATAGAAGGTTATAGTAAATATCATATCATATGAAATTGGGCTATAAAAAATGATATTAGTATTTTAAGACCCAACAAAATTGATTCTAAGTGTAAATGATAAATTTTACCAAATGATTATGTTCTTTTGAAAATAACTTAATCATACATTACTATTAAAGTTTAAGTTATAATTAAGTCCAAAAAATTATAAATTATAATATTTTCTAAATTTATATAATAAATTAATTTAAACAATAATAGTTTTCTTGCCTTCACCAATACTATGAATAATATAAAAGAAATTCTGATCTTGAATTTACATTGATATTTAAATTAATTTATTATTTAAAGTTTGATATATCAATTCATTTCATTAATAAAAATTTCAAAAAACTATAACTTATATATTCTAGTTGTGAGATGCTTAAAAAACAATCATAAAAAATGGTTTTCTTCCATGAAAAGTTGAGATATGGAAAATTTGTTGAAAAATAATATTGTTAATTGGAAATTCTTTTTTATATATCTAACACTTAAGGAGATATATTTGAGACCGTTATAAAATGGATCAAATTTAAGGTGTTTAAAAACAGAAATTTGTAAATTTTTGAAACCATTGTTAAAAGTTAGAAAATATACATTAATTATTAGTCAAACTATTAATTTAATTTATACATTAGCCATAGATTAAATTGAAAATATCTAAGAATAATATTTAAAGCCATATATTTACAATAATATTTAATAAACTCCTCTTCTATTAGTGCTTTTAAATATAATTGTAAGATTAATAAAAGAATTCAATCCTGATTCCTTTACAACTGAATATATTGAATAAAAATTGATAAATATTGGATTTAGATATTAAATTCATAATCAATAAGATTTAAAGATGAAAATAAAAATAAAAATCATGTATTATTGTATATGACGAAGTAAAATCAATACATTTAAATTTCACTTAAATATTCTATCGTAATAATATATAAATATGAATTTATTTATATGAATTTAACTTATTAATATTTATTCTATATTTACATAAATACTTAAACCAATCCCTTTGTGGATTGTACAACTACTTATAATATATTTAATTAATATAATAATATTGTGAAATTGATGACAAATTAATACTTCTACATCAAATCCAAAAAATCTTAAATATATTCAATTTTACAATTCATAAAATGTTTCATAATATAAAAATACTGAAACTTAGATTTACATAAATCAATTTTCTTTATATTTTCTTACTTTTATCTCATTGCTCTAACTCTCATATGTGACTAAATAGTTCCCATCTTTTGTTATAGTACCAAAGAGTCCACAACAATTACTATTCTCAATAGATTATTCTGTTTTAAATAAACCGTTAACATGAAGCCTAATTAAATTTATATTTTTTCCGTTTTTATTAAGTAAAATTTATTTTTCTTTTATGAACTTTTAAGGGAAAACTGCTGAACAATCAGCATCTGACTTAATGCTTACCTCTTATTCCATTTTAATAAATTATTAATTTGTTTTATTTAATTCATAAATATGCATCATATTTAATTTATTAAGTTATAATGTAAACATATAATCAGTTATGAAACATAAACTATATCCATATTTTTAAACAGAAATCTTTTAGATTGTATTCCACCTTTTATTATTATCTTGTGAGATTATTAATAATAATTTATCATTTCCACATGATATCAACTAATTCTATGATATATTCAATGATAAACATCTAACATTACCTGTATGATCTGATAATGTCTAATTGCATTTCCATTATTAATTCTCTTAAGCCCAAAACTTAATAGTTTTATCATTACTACCAGATATGATATAATCTTCTTAATTGTTCATTATTAAACAATTGATTGCACCACTATGACCTTCTAATTTTTGATAACTCTACCATTATTTCTAATTATTAACCTTCCAAATTATTATCTACTTATCATCCCCAGCAGATAAAAAAGAAGAAGACTTTTACATGAAATATAAACATTAAATATAACTTGAATGCTCTTAAAGTAATTAAATTTCATTTAATTATCCTGCATTAAATCCAAAGATCTTTATTGATCCACAATCTTATCCAGTAATTAAAATTGATGAGTCATTATTAAATGCAAATGCTCTACACAAAGTCTTTTCTGAAATTTAGGAGACTAGTTCATAAGTAAATGGCTTGAAAATTTAAGGTTTAATAATTTACTAATTCAGTTATAATTAAATAGTGACAATTTAAGATTATAAGGAGAAGGATTATTAAGTTGATGATTCAACATCAATCTTATTTTTATTAGGCTTTTAATTTCCAGTGAATGTTATATTTTATGAAAAAGTAGAGTTTATTAAATTTTAGAGTTGATGCATTTGAGAACAAATGATTGAATCAATAGCTTGATCTTTGGATTAAAATTCTTATTCTATCATATGATTTACTAGAGCTAATCTATTTTATGAACTTAAAAGATCAACAATAATAATTAGATCTTCTTTACTTAATGTTTGCCATGTTTTTTAAAGTAACTTATGATGATATTCTAAATCATCATTTTCTAATGAAGATTTGTTTTAAATTGATTCAATTAATGATTCAAATAGCTTTAAAATTACTTCTTAGAACTCTTTCAATTAAAGTTTTACTTATTCTTATTTATTTGAAGTATTGTTTTAATAAACATTAAAGAATGTCAAAGCCTATTCAGTATACTTCTACCACTATTTTTGTAATTATCCTAAATTGGTGTATTATATAACATATTCAGGAACACATTCAAGACATGCTAATCTATTTTAAATACTTTTTTATTAAGATAAATCAACAAAAACTATTTCTTGTTCATGTTTATCACATATCCAATCTGTTTTCATCTATGTCTATTAATCAATAAAAGATCCTATATTAAATAGTTAATTTAATGTTTCACTCTATTCACCAGAATTTAAATTTTATATTAATTCTTAACACTTTTACAACAATTAATTATTAAATAGATTACCTATTTAACTTAAAAGTGATTATTATAATTCCTTATAATTAATTTATTAACCTATTATCAAATTTCTATCTATTTTGACATTCTTTATTTGATCAAATGAAATATCACTTAACACTTTCTAGAATTTGATTGAAGATGCTTCTATAATCTTAATTCCAGACTCTATATTTTCCTTAATTTTATCAATTAACATATTGAAGTTCAATGCGAGATTTCCCAGGTTTTCTTTTATATCATTTAATATTCCTATATTCTATTTATTAAGTGACTCTTTTTCTTCCATTATTCCAGATTTTGTTTCTTTAATATATTTTTTGGCATCATCAATTAACACCAAATCTTTCTTTTTATCAACAACACATTTATGACAAAGTTCTATTATCTATTAATCTTATTTAGATCTTGCAATAAAGACTACTTATTCATTGTGATCTATACAACGAGATATATCATTTGATGATGATTCCATTATTTTAATAAAATATTAATAATAATTAAAATCACTAAAATTATTCTCCTATTTAAACTAATAATAATAGAAATACAACATTATTAATTAAATTTAAATTAAATTAATTATATGTATTGTCATATAATATTAAAGAATCACTTAAGCAGTTAATTTATGTTTTCTTGTTAAATCTAACATTTTAAGAAAAAAATTTGTTTAACTCTTATCAGAACATGATTGTTGATAATTTAATTATTAACAACCTCCTAATAATTAAAAAAACAAATAATTAGATACTTTACTAACTATAAAAAGTAAGCTGCTGATATAATAATTTTATTAATGATGTATTACTTTCTCTTAATAGTCATAATAGTGTTTATTACTTCAGTTTAAGATATAAAATATAAATTCTAATTAATTTTCCTTAACAAATTTAGATTAAGGGAAAATATTTCTTGTATTTTAATTTTAAATATATATATAGATTAGTCCAAAATTATGATTTTATATATTCTTCTTAAATGTAGTTCAAAAATTGAATCATAATGATGAAATGAAATTCAATAAAGTTTTTGCCTTTTGCCTTCTGTATGAATACTAAAAAAGAAAACTGAAAATAAATTGAAATATGAATTTAAAATAATTTATTATGATATATTTATCATAAGAGCTATGAGTATTATAATCAATAATGATTTACTATTTTTACTTAATTATGATTATGTTTAAAAATATAATTGTTTCCCATCCCTATAATATATCAATTTCTTAAATTTGATTAAATTCAAATCATTGTTAAATACACCATGTTCAATGATAAAAGGGGAAATTTAATTGTTTAATAATTATTTGAATTGTGAATTATTATAATTTGAATCTAAAACATAAATGTTGTAATCTAATTCCTCTTTATTATTATAATTACTTATTTTATTAAATCAAATTGTTTATAATAACAATATTTGTTTATGGTTCTCTCATTATATTTAACTTGATTAAATTTATTAGTAAATTAGATATATATAAGTATTTCATTTTAGAATTTCAGATTTGAAAAAGAATAAGTAAGGAAATTAATCAAATAAAATAATACTTAAATGGATAATTCACATTATTTTAATTTAAATTATAAACATTTAGGTTTTCCAACTATGTATATTTCTTTCAAGGTATCCATACATATGTAAGTATTTAATTTAATTTAAAAACTTAGGGAAAATCCAAATTATTGAATTATATTATTGTCTTCTTCACTTATTAAATATGCTTCAGCAGCCTGATCTTTTCAATTACTTTATTTAGATTTTTTAATCCAATTAACTTTAGAATATTTCTCCTTGTTTTTTGTGAGTTTATTGTCTACACATTTACTCATAGATTTGTGTCATCTATTCAGACAGTTACAGACCAAATATTTTCCATAACTCATAAATAATATTATTAGAAGTAAATATGGCTAAACGAAAGATCCTTTTAATCTAACCCCTCTATAGTAATCTCAATTTCTTTCTTTTCATAATTCTTTATTAGAGGAGCGGCTTCATCAAAAGAAGGTTTAATATGGGGAAAGCCATAATTATGTCATTAGTCTTAAAGGGAGTATACAGGTAATTGGATTTTTTTAGGTCTACTTTAAAACCATATTTTTCAGTAAGATTCAAGAATTATTCTGCTACTTAAACAGCACAACTAATAAAGTTAGTTATTGAAACATCATCAGCATAGACTTTAGTGGCTTTCAAGAATAGTTGAAATTTAGGTTATCTCTAGTTATTTAGAATTCTATTGCATATTAATTCAATCTTGATTTTCTGAGATATTTGAAAATTTTTTCTCTTCTAACCATGCTATAGTAATTAGATAAGCCCAAAAAGATAGAGACCCTACCTTTATAAAGGCCATTTGTTTTAGTCTTTTATTCTTCGATAATCTGATAGATTGATATGAGCAGGATTATGAGCAGGCAAGGTAGCATAGAAAGCCAATTTTAGAAGGATTTATTTTAGAATTACAAATCTATTTAAATCTTTTTACATATTAAGCTTAGAATAATTTGATGAAATGGCTTATGATCATAATAGGTCTAAATTAGCCCCTTATTTGGATCTATGGGTACATATAATTCAAAGGAACTAGCCTCTTAATCAATATATATTAGACTTAAGCGTGCTCATCAAACCTTATCCAAAAAGCCCCATTAGTATCTAAATAATTTGTAAGTTTAGACAAATCAACTAAATAATAAGATACAGCTTTCTTGATCTAAGCCAACTGCTTATTTTACCTACTATCTATGGAAACTTAAAAATTTAAGGAATATCAAGGCATTGAGGAATCAGTTATCTTTTAAAATTTTAAGAAGGTCTTATATAAATATGGATAGTATTTATTTAAGACAAGAAATTAAGTTTACATCTTCAGTTTTAATCAAATTCTGATAGATTCTTCTTTTTTTGAAAGGTTTTAAATTTCTGGATTAAGAAACAATATCATAGAATTCCTTTGATTAATTAGAAAACAATAGTGATTTACAAGTTTATATAGCATCTGTAAGATTTTTATTGATAATCATTTTATCGTCTCTGTATTTATACATATCTTTTGTTTATTCAACAAGAGTATCTATGTATTAAGTCAGGGCTTTAGAGTTGATTACAGATTTTGAAATAAATCTTCTTATTAATTTTAAGAAATTGGTTTATGATCTGAGACTTTTTTAGAATAAATTCTATAAAATCATTTTTCAATTCTATATTTCTATTGATCATCAGTTTATCAATCTATCTAGTTTTTGATCCATCTTAGTGTCTTCTAGTGTCACCAAATCATATTATAGATTTGTGTTTTTCTCATTTAGTAGTTAATATATCATCCAACATTGGCAGCAGAAGATTAGAATTTCTCCAATGTTACTTTTCAATTTAGTTGAAGTAGTTAAGTGTGTATATTCACTAAGAGAAATTAGAATCTTTTAAATATGACATTAACAATAAAAATATTTTTATTTCTATATCTTAAAACCGAATTTTCGAAATTACTAATTTCATTAATGGATTCTTTCTGTTTCTTTTTTTGTATCATTTGGATTTAATGAAATGAACATCCATATTCT
Organism: Paramecium pentaurelia; assembly: GCA_905183005.1. NCBI lineage: Eukaryota > Ciliophora > Oligohymenophorea > Peniculida > Parameciidae > Paramecium > Paramecium pentaurelia. The sequence continues at coordinate 45,711 of CAJJDO010000195.1, forward strand.
TACTAAATTGTGCTTCCTTAAGGATACTATGAATGTTTTAAAGAACTTGATATTTTCCTAAGAATAGTCCCTAGATGTTCCAAGAGAGAATATTCAGACCGTGAGAAGTCTATTATGATATATTGTTCAATGTCTGGAAAACTAGCCATCAGACTAGAACATTGTCTTGATTAGAAATAGGGTTAGAAGGGAATTTGTAAATCCATACCACCAAACTCCACCACACCTTCGTAGGTGAGGAAAGTATTAGAAGTGTTTTTGACTTCGATATCAGTAACTTTAGTAGGAAAAATTCCAACTGAATATTTGAGCAATTAATGTATTCTTAGAAAATCTTTATAAAATAATTTTCAATAATTAAATACTCTTATTCCATGCTATTACTATAATTCTAAAATTTGAACCTCCTGAAAACTTCGGAATAAATATATAAATAATTATAATTCATTTTACATATATATTAAATTAAGAACTCAATATTATTTAAAATAAATTAAAATATAAATAGAGGAAATGAGCTGTATTGATTATTTTATAACATGTTAATATATATAAATTGTTTGCAAGAACACTAATTAATTATCATGTAAACAATAATTTACTAAATATCGAAATACCTGTATATATAAATGAATAAGAAAAATAAATGAGTTGAGATGCCTAAAACAATCATAAGTTATTTCTTATTATACTAAAAAAGTATATCATTGTTTTTTTTTCAATAAAAAAATTTAATAGAATTTAGTAAAATATAGCAATGAACTTTTATATGTAATATCAAAGAATAAAATTTATATTTGCTAGTATTAAAAATTTATCATAATGGTATACTAGGATTTAACAAGAAGATTGACTAGTAAGATTAGAAAAATACCTATACAAATGTTTTGAAGATAGATTTATTTTTAAAATAACCTCAGTTTTTTGTTTCTAAAGGCTTTAATCCTATTTAATAAAACTCTCACCTAAGTTTAAGTGGTCAAACTATGTACAATTTCAATTTAAATGATTAGAATCCCCTTGAGATTATAGTAAAATTTCATGAAGAAGGAGTATCATAGAATTCTTTAATGGTTATATAGTACTCGTATTCAATGAATTCAATCAATATATCCTATATACATCTCAATGACAATTTTTTAATTTATGGAGTATCACTTCATTAACATAAGTAGTATCATTTAATGTCTTACGTTATAATAGTCTTAGTAAAAATAAGTTAACCTTAATAGTAATCTAATATAATTTTTACACAATCATATGTAAAAATAAACATCTACAATTTATTAATTACATAATTAAGATAAAATGAAAATATTATCAATGTAATTTAAGTTGACCCGTATTTTAAATACCTAACTTCTAATTACATCATTATTTAAATTGAATACTTGAAATCTTCTAATATGAATCTTTATATTAAATTCGCATCCATTCATTAAAAATATTATATCATTTATTATTTTATTGTAGCATAAATTAAGAACTTTTTTAATTTAAAATAATATATTTAAACTATTACCAAAATATTGTATGGTATATAATTAATAATAGGAAAATACTATTGATAATCATAAATTTCTTATTACAAGGCGGCTTAGGTAAAATAAAATTATAAAAAGTATATTCAAAATATCAACATATTTTATTCAAAATATTCATTCCAGTATTTAAAAAATCAAATAAATACAATAATATAAGTCATGAATGGAACTTTAATTAAATTAAATAAGCTGTGAGTTGATTGAACTTAAATAATATTAAAATAGTTAGTTAAAGATAAATGAAAATATTATTAACAGGAAATTCTATTACACTTTCATTAACATTACATTAATATGTCAATTATATTATTATAGGGTGTAAAGATATAATTTAAATTCAACAACAAATTATTATAGGTGGGTTCTATTGAAAGTAATTAAATTCATTCATGATTAATTTTTTAAATATATTTCGAAACAAAACTAAGAAGACCTCTTCTACAAGTCTCATAAAATTATACAAAATTGTTTTGTGTAAGAAGAAATGAACTATTAATTTTATTGAAAAACTTTTCTAATATATTTCTTTAATTTATTTGAGTGTTATCATAATTCTTGTAAACTAATCAATTCTAAATTTATGTTTTGGTGTAGCCAATTAAAATAAGTCTTCAAAATTTTTAAAACTTTTTTTAATCCAAATCCTATCAATCAGTTTTATTTTTACTAGAAAACCTTTTGATTATATTAAAAATAGATTCCGATGCTAATTTATAATTTAAAATGTATATTTTTTTATTTTAATATTTGCTAAGATTAAACAGGTTTTTCTGCTGCTATTTCTAATTAAGTCTATTGATTAATTATTGAACTTGAATATTGAGTAAATTTAAAATGATCAGACAATTTATAGTATCAATTGAAAACCTTAAAGCTTAAATTCGAATTACTTTAATAGATAAAATTTTTTTCAATTTAAATTTTATAAAGGTAGTCTTAAATAAAACAGCATCTTAGAGTAACATAAATAGACCAAAAAAAAAATAGATAGATGGGTCTAAAAAATTTACATAGAAGGGATAAAACATACTTTTGGAGGGAACAAAAAGTAAACAATAATGAAAGTACATTTAAAATTGAAACCAATATGAACAAAGTTTAATAATGTGGAATTACAAAAAAAATAGAAGGTTTTACTCAAATTCCATTTTGACGATTATTACAATAAATGTTTGTAATTTTGATTATTTTGAGTATTTACTTTAATTTTAGTTATTAATACATTAAGAATTGTTAATTTTAATCAAATCATTTCAAATCTAGAAGTCAAAGAAATAAAAAAATGAAATACTATCTATCTTAAATATAAAAAAGATAAAATATTTCTGACATCCATTTTTGTTAATCTCAAAAGATCAACAATAAACTTCATATTATTGATTTCAAAATATGGATTAAATTAGATATATTTTTATTATTTAGTATCTTATTGAATTTCTTTTATCAAATAAATACGTTTATTAATCAGGGGAATTCATTAAAAGTTTACAACTCAATACTAAACCATAGTAAGTGAAACAACTTTTTTGGAATTTATTATTTAATTTCCTTTGAAAAAAACGTTTTAATCATATAAATTCTAGTGTCTTTCATAATAATAATATATATTTTATCCCATATAATCTATATAAAAATCTTAAATGATATTTCTCAACAATAATATCAAATTTTAAATATGTTATTCCTTAAACTTAATGAAAGTCTTTTTAATAATACCTGCATTAAAATAGATAAGATAATGCTGTATTAAATTTTTATTTTACAGTATAATTCTTTTTCTAATTTTATAGATTTTTATCTATTTGCTCATTGATTGCGGCATTTCTCACTCAACTATCATTTTTTAATTAAAATCCATCAATTTTTTTCAGTCTTCTACAATAAGAATCATGTTAAATTTAATAAGCAATATCTTGATCTAAGTTCTTTAAAAATTGAAAAAAAAGTGGATTGAAAATATTTTATTTAGAGAAATGTTATTAAAATACTGTTTTTCAAATTTTGTTAAACTGTTGTTCTTTTCTTTAACCTTAAAAAAAGATTATGATTATAAATTAATGCTATCT
>CAJJDO010000196.1:0-48933 GCA_905183005.1 Paramecium pentaurelia
AGATGTTGTAGATCCAGAACAAGCTTATTTACAAACTCCAGAGGAAGCACTTGGATCAACACAAAAGGTTGTTGAAGTACAGCTTTATTTTGTTGAGCTTCCGCATGAACAACTTGCTTCAAAAGCAGATCCACAATTTGTCGCTAGAGTCACACATGAATTACTCTAGCATTATTTAGTTGAATCACAATAAGATTTACTTGTAGTACCACAAATACAATCCGATGTTGTAGATCCTGAACAAGCTTATTTACATACTCCAGATGTAGCGGCAATATCTACACAATAAGTCGTGGAGTTGCATTCTACCGAATCTCCTCCGCAATGACATGAATTGGAATTTAAATTTGAAGTACATTTTTATTCACATACTCCAGCTGAAGCTGATATATCAACACAAACCTAGGTTGAACTACAAGCAACTATGGTAGATGTTCCACATATGCAATTTGATTTTTTTGAAGAGGTACACATCTAAATTGTACATTTTGAATCAACCCATTCATAGGGTTAAACACAACTTGATTATGGCCTATATCGAATTGGATAGCAATTATCAAGACATCCAATATAATTATTGCAAGAGGAGCTGTTTATTCCACCACAATTTACACACTATAAACTTGTGGAAAGACCACATCCTGATTGAATGCATGATGCCGTTGGTACACTGGGACAATCTGTACAAGCTAAATTATACCAACCACACATATCCATACAATCTCCTTCTGTTCCCCAATCTGAACATTTATAGCAACTTGTATTTGCAGGCCACCAACCACAACCTGATTCTGCATCGCAAATTGTTGGATCAGTTGAAGCACATTAAGCCATTGCTTATTATAGAGTCAAACAAACAAGAACTAATGAAATCATAGAGGACTTTTAAAAATTCATATTAATGTTTTCAAAAAAAAGAATTTGAAGATATGAAGAAGGGATTTAATTAATTGATATTAATTTTTCTAGTACTAGTAAGGTTAGTCAAGGGATACACAAAGTTAAGAAGGTTTCAAACCAATCATATTAATTATTAGTGTTGTAATCATTTTAATCATTTTATATAATATTAAATATTTTGGTGAATTAATTTCATTAAATTGGTGGATTATCAATTAAAATTTTTGTTTTTGAAATTTCAATTGCATTGGGACCTAAAAATTATGTAAATACTATAAATTACTTAATCCTTCATTTATTCAAATCAATTTTTTTTTGTGCTCAAATATGATTGATTTATAAAGTAACATTAGATATTAAATAAATTTAATTTAAGTCTTTCCAAATTTTATTTTCCAATACTTTTTTACTCTTCCATTAAAGATCCTAAATTTTGTATTCCTCAAGCTCTTTCTATGAGAATCTTTGTAAAATAGAGAATTTATCAAATCTTAATTTAAATTCTTCGATTAGAATATTCTTAAATTATATATTCTTTCATTAATTGATTAAGTTCAGATTATCCTCTAGATGTTGAAAAAATTGAGAATATCATTTAAAAGTTATCCTTAAATCATAAAAATTCAAAAGTTCCTTTTATGAAAATTTAAATAATTGAGAAAAGCTCCCATTATATTTCATAATTGATTGATTTAGTTTCTAAGATTAATAGATTGATTTATCTTACTAATTCTATTCATTCTAAGAAAACATGAAATTATTTTAATATTTAAGTATATCAATATAATTAATGTTTCTCAATAGAAATTTTATTGTAAAGTTATGTATTATTATGCAAATACAAAGATGATACTTGCATTTTTACAAAAATACGATTAAATCTCCAATTATTTACTAATCGTCCTAGTATTTAATATAATAACATAATTAATTAAAGAAGACATTAAAATCACTAATTTAATTTAAGAAAAAAATATATTCTGAATACATTTTAGTATAAACAATTAAATTCATCAAATGAAATTGACTCGCCTAAACTATTGACTGAACTTCAGAATGAATTAGAAGTTCTATTAATATAGGTGATAAATAAAAATTCTTGAAATCTTTAAAATCTTATGATAATTTAAAGAAACCCAAAATTATTGTAAAAATAATTATATTAATATAATCCAGATTAACATAACTGGATTAACTGATTTATTCCAAAGATTTAAATCACTTAAGATAAGTGATTATGGAAATTAGTATGAAATTTTAAGATTGTATTTTTACCCTAAACACATGAAGCAAGGCTAAACAAAAAAAATCAATCTTAGAAGACAACAAATGAGTTCTCATTGGGAAACTAATCCAAAATTTGACTTCTTATTATGGGTTAAGATAAAATATACAAGTGACAATAAGATATCCAGGATTAATTAGAATAAAATGTAAAAGTTGGAGAAGAAAATTTATTAATGGTTAAAGCTGATTAAAGAGCTTTATCATTATTATTAAGATAAGAAATTTGTTCTGATATTTGATAATAGCCTTATTCACAAAAGTAAGAAGGTATAAAAATTTTTAATGGCAGTTAATACAAATATCTTTGCCTTTCTATCCTCCATAATCAATCCAATAGAAAAATGTGGCATAAACTAAAGGTTTACTTTGAAAATTATAATTATACCAAATATTCTTTTAGAGGCATTCCAGATTTTCTAGCATTTATTGCTCCTATTTAAATAAATTATTTCCTAAAAAAGAATTTTGATATGAATTAAATTTATTTGAACATATAAATAGATAATCAATCAAATTTTTAGTATAAAGATTCAAGTTAAAAAAACTTAGTTATTTTTTTCCTCCTTTGAATAATTTATAATTGAAAAATTTTATACTCAGACAATTAATACTATCTTCAGTGGGAAATATATTCTTTATAGTCCAACACATTATAATTAAAATTTAGCATTAAGTTAAGCCCAAATAATGCAGGAAATAATCAAAATTCATAAAAATATTTTGCAATGACTCCAAAAGTTTCTTTAATTGGTAATTGATTCAAACCAAATAGGTTAAAGGTCAATTATGAGTTCAACAGTGCCTCTATATTTTGATATTCTAATATTGATATTATTAATATAGGATTTCGAATTAAGTCAGCACCAATCCTTAAATTTATAATTATTTCTTGAATTGATTAAATAGTATAGTTGTGTAACCTATTGCTATTTAAAAAAAAAAAAATTTCAAAAGAACAATTTTAAGCAATTTTTTAAATGAAATCAGTTTCATCTAAAAAATTTGATTATAGATATATATTACAATAAATTTATTTGATAAAGATAATTAATCATTGAATTAATTAGATATTTTAAGATTTTAAATATCTGATAAGTTTTGATGTTTGATTTAATCATTACTACTAATATATTATATATTTTTTAAAACATTATTATAGTGTAATAATTAGATTTACAATCAACTTTATAAAAGAATATTATTAACAGATTTTCCAATTTTGATTTCAGTCTTTGATATACATTTTCGAACTCAATTTGAGACTTCTTTTAAATACTATTAATAAATAAATGTTATATATTTAATATTTTATAATGGATACATATAATCTCAGATAATATTGAATAGGCAAATTATTGCAAATAGCCCTAGATTGATTATTCTGGAATAATCTACTTTTAAAAGTTCTAAATACTATTTGCATAAGCCTACTTGTTGATTTGGATCTGAACATGTCTAATTTTCATGACAATACTAGGACTTTTCTTATCCGCAATAACAATTTGATGTCTTGTTGCTTGTACATTTTTAAACACAACCACTTTATTATGTTTCAAGATTTTAGCATTTAAAACCAGATTAGCAAATTAACTTCTGATCTACACCTTTTTCTGTACTTCCACAATAACAATTTGTTTCACCATTTTCTTTGCAAGTTGGTACACATATTCCAGTCACATCATTATACACAGTATTAAATTAATCAAGGCAAGCTTAATTTTCAGATAATATCAAACAATTTTGATTATTTACAGAAGTACATTATTACATACAAACACCTTTTGGTTACAATAAACAATATTTAGATGATTAGCAAATTTCGATGGAATCAATTCCACATATACAATTATTTTAATATTATTGACATTTTTCCAAACATTTTCCTTTAAATGATAAAAAGCCTATGCAATATTAATTCTATTTGCAATGTGCTTGATTAGTGAAACCACAAGTACAATTTGATTAAAATTATGATGTACAAGTACCTAAATTACAAATTCCATTATCTGCATATGGATCAACACATTTTTCACCATTTGAACAAACCTATTTTATCTTATTTCCACATATACAATTTGATTATTAATAACTAGAACACTATTCTAAACAAATTCCTTCTTATTTTGATGAACAATAAGTTGTAGATGAGCATTATGAATATAATGATGTTCCACAAACACAATTACTTTAGAATTCATCACATTATTATATACAAGTACCTGTAAGTTATTTAAAATCATGGCAATGTTCATTAACACTACAAAAAGGAGTTACTGAATTACCACATAAACAATTTGTTTATAAATTATTTTGACATTTTTCTATACAATTTCCATTTTAATCATTAGGATTCTAACATACTTAAGTTTTAGAACAGGCTATTTTATTAATTGAACCACAAATACAATTAGATTTTTAATTTTGATTACAATATTATAAGCAAACTCCTGTTGAATCACTTACATTAGTACAGTAAGTAGATTCAGAACAAACAGAAATCTAAGTTGTTCCACATTAACAAGAATTATCAAAATTATTAATACAATTTGGTATTGTTATACAATTACCAGTACTTGCACTTGGATCTGCACATGTTTATTAATTAGAACAACCTTATTTTGAAACTGTTCCACAAATACAAGATGATCTAATACTATTAGTACAATTATTATAACATTATCCAGAAGTAGCTGAAGCATTCAAACAATATTTAGAATTATTACAATTAATAAATTGATTTTATCCACAAGAACAATTATTTTAAAAATTGGTAGTACATATATTCAAACAATTACCTGAACTTGCCATTTGATCTTCACATCTCTGTGTTGAATTACAATATGATAGAGTTGTTGATCCACAGATACAATCATTAACTGTTGAGCCTTAGCATTTATTAACACAAATTCCATTTGCTGCACTTGGATCTTTGCAATAAGTATTGGAACTACATTATTATTTTATTGAGATTCCACAAGCACAATTGCTTTAATTGATTGATGAACAATTTATAATTGATACACATGCATCACTTTAACATTATTTAGTTGAATCACAATAAGATTTACTTGAAGATCCACAAATACAATCCGATGTTGTAGATCCTGAACAAGCTTATTTACATACTCCAGAGGAAGCACTTGGATCAACACAAAAGGTTGTTGAAGTACAGCTTNTCAAGGCAAGCTTAATTTTCAGATAATATCAAACAATTTTGATTATTTATTGAAGTACATTGTTACATACAAACACCTTTGGATTATAGTAAACAATATGTAGATGAAAAACATATGTCAACAGAATCTATTCCACATAAACAATTATTTTAATTTTATTGACATTTTTCCAAACATATACCATTAAGTGCTCCAAAATCTAAACAATATGAATTCTATTTGCAATGTGCTTGATTAGTGAAACCACATGTACAATTTGATTAAAATTATGATGTACAAATACCTAAATTACAAATTCCATTATCTGCATATGGATCAACACATTTTTCACCATTTGAACAAACCTATTTTACCTTATTTCCACATATACAATTTGATTATTAATAACTAGAACAGTATTCTAAACAAATTCCTTATTGTTTTGATGAACAATATGTTGTAGATGAACAATATGAATATAATGATGTTCCACAAACACAATTATTTTAGAATTAATTACATTATTATACGCAAGTACCTGTAAGTTATTTAATATCAAGGCAATGTTCATTTACACTACAAAAAGGAGTTACTGAATTACCACATAAACAATTTGTTTATAAATTATTTTGACATTTTTCTTTACAATTTCCATTTTAATCATCAGGATTCTAACATACTTAAGTTTTAGAACAGGCTATTTTATTAATTGAACCACAAATACAATTAGATTTTTAATTTTGATTACAATATTATAAGCAAACTCCTGTTGAATCACTTACATTAGTACAGTAAGTAGATTCAGAACAAACAGAAATCTAAGTTGTTCCACATTAACAAGAATTATCAAAATTATTAATACAATTTGGTATTGTTATACATTAACCAGTACTTGCACTTGGATCTGCACATGTTTATTAATTAGAACAACCTTATTTTGTAATTGTTCCACAAATACAAGATGATTTAATATTATTTGTACAAATATCATAACATTATCCAGAAGTAGCTGAAGCATTCAAACAATATTTAGAATTATTACAATTGCTAAATTGATTTTATCCACAAGAACAATTACTTTAAAAATTGGTAGTACATATATTCAAACAATTACCTGAACTTGCCATTTGATCTTCACATCTCTGTGTTGAATTACAATATGATAGAGTTGTTGATCCACAGATACAATCATTAACTGTTGAGCCTTAGCATTTATTAACACAAATTCCATTTGCTGCACTTGGATCTTTGCAATAAGTATTGGAACTACATTATTATTTTATTGAGATTCCACAAGCACAATTGCTTTAATTGATTGATGAACAATTTATAATTGATACACATGCATCACTTTAACATTATTTAGTTGAATCACAATAAGATTTACTTGAAGATCCACAAATACAATCCGATGTTGTAGATCCTGAACAAGCTTATTTACATACTCCAGAGGAAGCACTTGGATCAACACAAAAGGTTGTTGAAGTACAGCTTTATTTTGTTGAGCTTCCACATGAACAACTTGCTTCAAAGGTAGATCCACAATTTGCCGCTAGAGTCACACATGAATTACTCTAGCATTATTTAGTTGAATCACAATAAGATTTACTTGTAGTACCACATATACAATCCGATGTTGTAGATCCTGAACAAGCTTATTTACATACTCCAGAGGAAGCACTTGGATCAACACAAAATGTTGTTGAAGTACAGCTTTATTTTGTTGAGCTTCCGCATGAACAACTTGCTTCAAAAGCAGATCCACAATTTGTCGCTAGAGTTACACATGAATTACTCTAGCATTATTTAGTTGAATCACAATAAGATTTACTTGTAGTACCACATATACAATCTGATAATGTTGATCCAGAACAAGCTTATTTACATTATCCTGATGTAGCTGCAATATCCACACAATAAGTAGTGGAGATGCATTCAACATAATCTTCTCCACAACTACAAGAATTGGAATTTAAATTTTAAGTACATTTTTCTTAACATACTCCAGTTGAAGCTAATATGTCAACGCAAACCTAGGTTGAACTACATATCACTAAGTTTGATGTTCCACATAAACAACTTGATTTTTTTGAAGAGGTACAAGCATAAATTTAACATTTTGAATTAACCCATTCATAAGGTGTTAAACAATTCTGTTGAGTACTATATCGATTTGTATAGCATTTTCCACTATTAAGATAGCATCCATTATAGTCAGCGCAAGTTAAGCTATTTATTCCACCACAATTTATACACTAACTGCTAGTGGAAAGACCACATCCTGATTGAATGCATGATGCAGTTGGTATACTGGGGCAATATGTACAAAATGAATTATACCAACCACAAATATCTTAACAATCTGCTTCTGATTACCAATCCGAACATGCGTAACAACCTCCTTATACAGGCCACCAACCACAACCTGATTCTGCATCGCAAATTGTTGGATCATTTGAAGCACATTAAGCCATTGCTTATTATAGAGTCAAACAAAAAAGAACTAATAAAATCATAGAAGATTTTTTCAAATTCATATTAATGTTTTCTAAAAAGAAATTTGAAGATATGAAGAAGGGATTTAATTAATTTATATTAATTTTTCTGGATCTAGTTAAGTTATTCAAGAGATCAAAATTACTCAAAGTTAAGAAGACTCAAATCAATAATATTTATTATTTTTATAAAATCATATTAATCATTTTATATTATATTAAGTATTTGATTAAATAATTTCAGTAATTTAGTGGATTAACAATTAAAGTTTCTGTTTTTGATATATTCATTGCATTTAAACCTAAATATTACCTAAACGCTATAAACCACCTAATCTTTCATTTATTCAAATCAATTTTTTTTGTGTTCAAATATTATTGAGTTTATACTGTAAAATTAGATATTATATAATATATAAGTTCCTTTTATGAAAATTTAAATAATTGAGAAAAGCTCCCATTATATTTCATAATTGATTGATTTAGTTTCTAAGATTAATAGATTGATTTAATTTACTAATTCTATTCATTCTAAGAAAACATGAAATTATTTTAACATTTAAGTATATCAATATAATTAATGTTTCTCAATAGAAATTTTATTGTAAAGTTATGTATTATTATGCAAATACAAAGATGATACTTGCATTTTTACAAAAATACGATTAAATCTCCAATTATTTACTAATCGTCCTAGTATTTAATATAATAACATAATTAATTAAAGAAGACATTAAAATCACTAATTTAATTTAAGAAAAAAATATATTTTGAATACTTTTTATTATAAACAAATAAATTAATCAAATGAAATTGACTCGCCTAAACTATTGACTGAACTTCAGAATGAATTAGAAGTTCTATTAATATAGGTGATAAATAAAAATTCTTGAAATCTTTAAAATCTTATGATAATTTAAAGAAACCCAAAATTATTGTAAAAATAATTATATTAATATAATCCAGATTAACATAACTGGATTAACTGATTTTATTCCAAAGATTTAAATCACTTAAGATAAGTGATTATGGAAATTAGTATGAAATTTTAAGATTGTATTTTTACCCTAAACACATGAAGCAAGGCTAAAACCTACACAAAATTCTAGAAGATAACCAATTAGTTATCATTGGAAAAAATCCTAAATTTCACTTCTTATTATGGGTGAAGAATAAATATACAGGTGAAGATATCCAAGATTAATTAGAATAAAAGTAAAAGTTGGAGAATAAAATTTATTATTCTTCATGTCCTAGCTATCAAATTTATTAATATCTTAATTAAAAGGCTCAAAGATCAGGTGTAATACTAACAGTAATTCACTCTAGTGCAAACTGCAGTACGACAATCATTATTCTGGAATCTAAAAAAAAACGATGTCTCTTCAAGTCTCTTCAAACTTTTCCAATAGGATTAAGTTATGGGCAATAAGGAGGAATATAAAGATGACTGATTTAATTGACTATATGCTATTTGAGAAATTGTTCCTAATGAATAAATGAATTATCTAAAATAAAAAAATACATTCCTTGACCAAATATTTCATTATAAAATTAAATAAAACGAGCAATTAGAGTTTTTCGTAATATGAGCGTTTACATTTGTTTTATATATTGAAAAAAGACCAAATCCTTGTCCAATAGCACTAATTATAATTATCCTTTTGATATTTGTAATAAAATTGGAATTGAATTTTATCCAATTTTGCTCCATACCTTTTATCGATAATCATTCCCAATCCCAGTTTCATCTATATAAATTGGGTATAACTTAATCGAAATCAAAAAATATAAAAAGACAAAAATCGAATACAATGAGTTTTGCTTTTGTTATATTATAAACTATTTTTCATATATCAATTAATTTTATCCAACATTATCTGTTCCTCTAATATATTTTTTTCCTTTGTTTTTTGTTTTTCCATTTTCTCTTTTCATTTATAATCTTTATACACTTTAGCTTGACTTTTTGATCTTTTAAAAATTCTCTTTTATGATTTTCGATGAAGTGAATTGCTAATTTCTTATTGCATTCTTAATTATTTTTAGATAATTTAATATAGTTCTTGTTAAATTACTATAGACATACTTTCAGGAATTTATCGTCTAAATATATCATGATTTTCTCTTAAGGTGTGAAACACATTAATCACATGATTTATAAGGCAAATGATTTTCATCAAATCCCCAAGGTTTTGAAACATTAATTTCCTACATCAACATCCATAAATCAAGCTTCTATGCTTGCTTTAGCAGTTGACCTATTTTGATATCATATGAGGCTATTCGAAATACTTTGTTTGTCATAACTTTAAATAGATTCTGTTGTTATAATTGCACATTATCTTTTAAGAAAAAAAAACCTTTAATAATTATTGTATAATAAGTTGAATCTAATGATCCTACTGCAGTATTTGCATATTAGATTCAAATAGCCATTTCTACCCTTAATTTATAAATTAATTATAATTATTTTTTTTGAAATCACAATTTTTATTTTCAATTCAAAATTTAAATCTTGAATTAAGAAAAAATATATATTGCTGTTAATAATGAAATTCACAAAAGCATAAAGAATATACATAATTAAGAAATATTCTTCGAAGGTGTTTGTAAAACTAATTGACTGGTTAAAAAGAAATGATTTATATTCATTGACTTTAGCGATGCATTTAATACAGTAATAGAGATTTACTTTACAATATTCTTAGTAAGAAATCTATCCTTGATGCACAAGATTTATAAATATAATCTATTTCCTCCCTAAATTTCATATATCAAAACTCATCCAATGGTTAATCTTGCTCTTAAAATTTATAATCTAAAAATTCCAAATAGTTCCATGAAGCTTTTATTATGTTTAATAAATCTTTGGAATACTCATCCATAGATAAGGCTTTTAAATAAGAAAAATTAAGATTCAATCGCAACATTAAATTTTGGGATAAATAGAACATCATCTTACCTAACCAATAGGAATATTTTTATTAAATTGTATTTTAATTTCTAGCATAGATTTTTAATTTTTATGCTATAAATTAAAATCTAAAGTGGAAAATAAACAAAAATGTTTATACTAAAAAATTATTTATTCTTCTCCTCATCAAACTTTCTTAATTTTGAGAGTTGAGCTCATTTTAATACTCCAGATGTAGCTGCAATATCTACACAATAAGTCGTGGAGTTGCATTCTACTGAATCTCCTCCGCAAAGACATGAATTGGAATTTAAATTTAGATTACATTTTTCTTAACATACTCCAGTTGAAGCTGATATGTCAACGCAAACCTAGGTTGAACTACAGATCACTAAGTTTGATGTTCCACATAAGCAACTTGATTTTTTTGAAGAGGTACAAGCATAAATTTAACATCTTGAATCAACCCATTAATAAGGTGTTAAACAATTTGATGAAGAACTATATCTCTATGATAAGCATTTTTCACTATTAAGATAGCATCCATTATAATTAGCGCAAGTTGAGCTGCTTATTCCACCACAATGTATACACTAACTGCTTGTGGAAAGACCACATCCTGATTGAATGCATGATGCTGTTGGTACACTGGGACAATATGTACAAACTGAATTATACCAACCACACGTATCCATACATTATCCTTCTGTATACTAATTAGAACATTTTAAACAAAAATTTCCTGGAGGCCACCAACCACAATTTGATTCTGCATTACAAATAGTTGGATCAGTAGAAGCACATTATTAAGCCATTGCTTATTATGGTGTCAAACAAAGAAGGATTAACAAAATCATAGATGACTTTTTAATATTCATTTTAATGATTTTTAAAAAGAAATTTGAAGATATGAAGCAAGGATTTAATTAATATATGTTAATTTTTCTTGATCTAATAAAATTTTTAAAGGGACTAAAATTATTCAAATTTAAGAAGGCTCAAATCAATATTTAATTTGTTTAGCATAATCTCAGGTCGAATAATATATTATTTTTTAATTCAAATTCTCTGACTTCATTAGTGAAACCTGGTACTCATTATTGATGACGTACTAAGTTTATTACAATGTAATTAAAATTCCATAAAAAGAAGGTTCGAGAAAAGCCATCTCGTCTTTATTATCCATTACAAGTAGAAATCAGGCACGATGGCGATAAATACATGGCTTAGTTTTTGAAACTTAGTCTAAATGTCCTGGACCAAACAGTTTTGAATCAAATATTATTTTATTTAAAAAATTTCTGTATTTTAGTAGATAATCAAAAAACAATTTTTGTTATAGGTTTATCAATCACTTAAATTTTATATGTAAACTAAATGCTATAAAAACTTCCTTCATTCAAACAAGTTTTTTTTTTACAAATAAAATTTAAATAATATTTTTGTACAATTTTCTTTTTACTAAAGTTATTATTCTTCCTTTTACGATTCTAAATTTTGTACTCCTCACCCTCTTTCTATGAAAATCTTTGCAAAATATAGTACTTCTCAAATTTTAATATAAATCCTTTTTTTACAATATTAATATATTATATATTCTTTCATTAACTGATAAAGCTTAGAATATCCTCTTGATGTTGAAAAAGCTCAAAATATCATTTAAAAGTTATCCTTAATTCATAAAAATTTAAAAGTTCATTTTATGAACATTTCAATAATTGAGAAAAGCTCCCATTATATTCCATAATTTATAGATTTAGTTTCTAAGATTAATAGATTCATTTAATTTACTCATTCTATTCATTCTAAGAAAACATGAAGTTATTTTAACATTTAAGTCTTTTAATATAAATTAATTTTTTGATATAGAAATTTTAATCTAAAGTTATATTTTATTGAGTTAATACAAATATGATACTTGCATTGGTACAAATATACGATTAAATCTCCAATTATTTTCAGACGATGCTAGTTCTTGAAAAAACAAATTATATAAAAAAAACATTAAAATCATTAATTTAATTTTTTTTTAATTAATATATTTTGAATGTTTTGTTTGAATTTGGAATCAGGAAGGGTCAAGCAGAATTAGAGTCAAGAAAGTTGTTTAATCTCTTCGAGGGTGATTCCCATCTGAAACCTGCCATTCAAGTAAATATAATTGAAGCGTTGTAACAAATCTGAAATTTAAACTAATAAAGATGATAGATATACATAAAAAATTTCTCCATCAAGAACTTAATGTTGCAAAAGTAGTAATTTGAAAGGGAGTTAAGCAAAAATCAAAATAATTAGATAACTTAAATCAATGAAATGTAATTGTATCATCTTATTATAATTTAAAGAAATTCAAAATTATTGTATTTATATACAAATATATTAATCTACATTAAATTAATATAACTGGATTTACTAATTTATTCCGAAGAGTTATATCTCTAAAGATGAGTGATTATGGTGATTAGTATGAGATTATAAGATTTTTGGCTTACCCTAAACATCAGATTGCAAAGCTAAACCCAAAAAAATTTCGGTTCTAAAAGATAACTAATGAGTTTTCATTGGGAAACTAATCCTAAATTTGACTTCTTTATTCTATGTTGAGAAGAAATATACTGGTTACAATTTTATATTCAAGATTTATTAAAACTCAAAGACAAAGACAAAGACAAAGACAAAGATGAAAATTTATGATTTTATCTTGGCATAGAAATCAGACAGTTTCTTCTCTTGCCAAAAAGGTTACACCATTAGCATATATGCTGCTTTAACTAAACTTATATTAAAGATTGTGCATCATTTGGATGCTGAAGGGTTATCTAATTAGGGATATTTACATAAATTGGAATAGAATTCTAATTAAGACTAAGAAATTATTAAGAATTTTGCAAATCCAAATAGGAGTAAACTCACCTAGAACATAATTTTGAAATTATATTATTATTTATAACATCTTAAAATAATTGTTTTCTCTTATAAGACTTAAGAGATTACTAAAATTTTTTTCGAGTAAATCATTATTTCTTTATTTTAAGTTAAAAGAGCAATTTATACAAATTAGCTTTTTATAACAGCATGCTGTCCAATTGTAATTAAAAAATATAAATTTAGAAATTCCGTCTGAAGCATCTCAGAAATAAGAAAGGAATTATTATTTACCTTTAAATCTGTTGATAAGAAAGGTAGGTCAGATAATAATTATATTATAAAAAATATAGATATTTATAAGATGTGAAAGAGAGGATTATTTCTAAATGCATTTGATCTTAGTAGTAGAATTCTAAAGGCTCATTTTATTAATAATATTTGGTTTTACTCTCAATTCAAGGGGAGACAAATTATTTTTAGAATTGAGAGAAAAATTATGAAAGAATATTAATAATCTAAATCCTGTGCATTTGCCAAAATATTAAATTCAATAAAAAATCCTTTCCTTGCTTTAAAAATTTTTAACTGTTAAATGATTCAAAATAAAACCTAATAACATAAAATCAGGATTGTGGTTGAGTTTTACTCAAACTTCTTGAAATGATAAAATAATATTTTGTATAACTTCTAGAGTTAATGTTACAAAAAAAATTCAACAAATTGCAAAAAATATTTTTTTCATCAAGGAATTTTCAAAAAAAATTTACTTTAGTAATGAAAAAAGTTTTGGAAATAGTGAAAACTTTTAGAAATTGGTATTTAAATGAAAATTTTGTCTCTATATATATTTTTTAGGAGAAATCTATAAATTTTTCAAAGCTCATATGTATGCATTACATTCTAAACTCAATAGAGAAATAGAAGAAAAAAAAAATTGCCTTCAGACTTCTCCTTTGTGGAAATATAATTGTAACAGTAGAACTTTAATTTAATTATTACTTTATACGATTCAAACATGATGATAGAACTGTCAAAATATTAAATCTTACCTCTTTTTTACTTTAGATATTTACAATAACAATTTATGAGTGAGTCTCATTTTAATTAGCTTTTTATACATAATAATTATCTGTCTTAAAGTTAATTAAAATAAAAAAATGATTAAACAAATTTATCAATTAATATTAATTAATACTGGCATAGTCGAGATTATTTAAATTATATTTCGAAATTCGATTGAAGATAACTATACAAATTTATTTTATCCAAATTTAATCGAGATTAATTTTGATAATTTCAAATTTCATTTAAATTATAAAAAAGAAAATATTTGAAATATTTTGGATTTATGCATTATTTAACAATAAATTAAATTATGGGATAACCTTAAACACAGAAAGATGTATCCATTATTTCTTTATACCATGATTTAGTTTAGTGTTTGTAAGGAGACTAATGAAAGAATTTTTTTTATATCTGATTATAATATAGTTTGTTTATTATTAAAATATAATTGATTAATTTTTATATTTATAAGTTTAAGTTGAATAGCCATAAAGTTATTGAATAAAACACAATATAGGCATTTTATTGTGAAAAAAAGATTGCTAAGAAAACTATATGGTGAAATTTTATCCTAGATTTTTGAAAGAGAATTAATAAAAATGCAGAATATGTGGATGATTCAAAAATTAATGATACTATAATAATTTTCAATATTATCTGGCACCAGCCTTACTAGATCTTGTATTAGTTTATTATATTGTAGTAATTTTTTCAGTAGTAGTCATAGTTTTTTATTTTTTCAAAGAATCTAATTCAGCTTAGGCCATCATCCATTATTCTTGGGCAGTGTGAAAGTCTTGATTGGCTTTCATAAATCTCTCTTTCCAAATATCTGCTTCATTAGAATAATATTTCAATTTTTCAGTAGTTTATTAATATTCACTCATTTCTTATTCTAGTTGTCTAATCATTTATTTATATTATGCAATTTCTTGATCTTTATTTCTAATTTATTATATTATATATCTATTACTAAACTAATCTCATGTAATTTTGCATTTCTACATTTTAAGAATTTAATGCATTTTCTAATTTCAAGATTTGTCTTTCTTTTTCGGCCAAAGCATCCCTTAATTATCTAACTTCTTCTCCTCCTTATAATAATTATTAAAACTCTAATTATAATTTGGAATATCTTTATCTCCAAGAATCAATTTCACTTTATTGATTATTTATTTCTTTTCTCAAAGCATCCTCAATATCCTTCATCATTTTAATTTTTGCTTCCAATTCTCTTACTTGAAATTCTTCATTTGATGTAACCTTTAATTCTTATCCTTAATTCTTAAATCTGGCTAATTCAGTTTACAAATCAAATATTTTAATTTCTAATTCAACACATTTCTTTTTCCAAGGTTCTTCTACATCCTCTACAGAGAGAACTTACAATTCTCTTTCAACATGATACATCTCATTAATTTCAGGTTATTAAGGAGGAGAAGGAGCAGCAATAATAGGTTATTATGGAGCAGTAACTATGGGTTACTAATATTAAGGAATTTTATATTCATGAGTATGATGCCTATTTGAATTAATTTATTAATTACGTATGATGTTATTAGATTGTTTTAACATGTTGATTTGATTATGTATATAATTGACTCTAAGCTGCTTATTGCTAATATACCATTGTAGGTTAGGGGGATATTAATTTCATTTAGACAGGTGATTAAAATTGCTAAATAGGAAGTCGCTAATTAGTTTAAGGCTATTATTGATATAGAACAGATTGAACTGGAAGTTAGGTATATTAATTGTTCGTTAACATTAATTAATTATTAATTATCAAGATTAGAATTTATGATCTAACAATCTATTCATCTTATCAATACCTTCCCATATTCCTTCACCTGATTTTGCACTGCATCTTTGCATAATCACATCTGAATTTGATTATTAAATATCTACTCCTAATTCCATGAACTAAGAATTTGGTAAATCAGACTTATTCAAATAAATTAATAACACTATCTAGATTAGTTTGTTAATTACCTTTGTTTTTACATCATCGCTTAACTTTTTCAATTCTTTCAAAATTTCTTATTATTTCTCTTGATTTGTACTGTCAACAACAAAAACTAATCCATCTAAATTCTCATAATAATGAGACCATAAAGTACGCACTTTCCCTCCAACATCAAAAATCAAATAGAATCTCGATTTATATTAAATTGTTTCAACATTCAAACCTGTTGTAGGTTGAGTCTCTGTAAATTTCCTATTTCGCAAATATTATAAAATTGCCGTCTTTCCGCTTCCTTCTAATCCTATAATAACAATCTTTAACTTCTTTTAACCCTACAATGCAACACTAACATCTTCTTCCTTTTAAGATGAAGAAAGACACCCCATATTGTATATAATTATAAATATTATTGTTTACATACATCTATAAAAATCATAACAATTTTAATATAATTGTAGAAAGATTTCTATATTTTCTAATAATCTCTCATTCATTCTAAACTTCTAACAAATTGAGTGTATGATATCTTGTTGATTTAAGTCTAATAACATAGTATAATTCTAATAATGTTTGAATATTTCATATTACTCAGAGATTATTCTATGATATTTGTACAAATAGAATTAGATCATCTTTTATTTTTAGAACTATCAAAAAATAAATTTGTTCTATTTAATAAACATATAAAGATTAAACTGAAAGTACTGGTAATTGTATTACAATTCAAAATTAATATGGTACAACTTAGATATCTCTATAGTTATTGAAGTAATATAAGTTATTCATAAAGTTCTCTGCTCTAATTTATAATTATGTGTCAGAATCCTAAAGATTAATCTAACTTATTATTGCTAAATCCAAATAATATTAATTTCATATTTTTATATGAAAAAGTATTTCAAAATAATTTTCTCAAAATATTGTCATCCTTATTTATTATAAAAAGATTATTTTGCCTTTAATAGATAAGATACTTATTATTAATTTAACGATATATCCTTTTTGTCTATTTACTGAAGAAAAGACTTTTTTTATTTTAATCATACATGATGGAAGAATAAAGTATTGACAAGTTTAAGATTATTTCTAACAGTAATATTATGGGATGAAATAAATAATAATTATTTAATTTATTGGATATAAAATAAAAATATTTGAATACAAACTCGATTTATAATTTTGTAACATGAATTATGAAACATAATTAACTTGAGTATTGATAGCAAATTAACTCCAAATAAGAATGTTTAACATATATTTAATTAAAGGCTAAATAATAATTATTTTATATTCTGGCTGATTCTAAAGATCAAAAGACATTATAGAGAATAGTACTAATTGAAATATGAAATTAAAGTATATACTAAATAAAAATATTGTCTTATAGATCAATATAGACAGAAATTAGATATATTTAAATTTGAGTATCTTCAATTTTTTGGAAAATCATTTTTATCAATTCAAAATATAAAATCTGAATAAAAATAAATTATACATGATTTTACAAAAATCCAGTCCAAATAAATAAGAAAGATTGTCTTAGTAGTAAAAATTTTATTGAATTTGAAAAAAAATTTTCTTAACTATTGTTAATGATGTAACGCTTTTTTTATTATATTATTAATGAATTACTTTTAACAGATATTTATTATAATAAATAGTTATGATAGGTATTTTCATATATATTAAATAATTTTTTTCTTATATATTTGATTGAATAATCTAATATGAACTTGGATGATTAATTAACTAATAAACCAATTAAAAAAAAGTTAAATCACTCACTAACTCAATTTTTTATAAAGTTAAGGATTGAATAAAAATACTTGGCATATAATAATAATTCAAAATTTCAAATTATTGGATAAGATGAATAAGTTATTATTGCAATTAAAGTTCTTTAGATTAAAAAAATACTTAATCAATACCATATAAAAGGTATAACAATGATTAATTTACATGCAAAACTAGTTAATTTATATCAACTTACTAGAACGGTCTAAAAAAAATATTATCTATGTATGGTTCAAATTATATCAAAAGAAACAACCATTAAGAAACTAGCAAAAATTAAATTAATTGCTTAATTTCAAATAAAAAGGATGATGTAATTATATTTTGAAATAATGGTGGTTTTATATATAAATGGATCAAGTATAATCTAAAATGGTAATAGCAACAAAAATTAATTGATCACTTTGAGTACACTGTTTATAGTTTAAGTAGTTGAATCTTAAAAGAACTTATATTTGATTATAGAAATGAATATTTTTGAGAAATATTTGTAATTGAATGGAAAGAAAATCATGAATGGAAGTTAATAATAGATGGATATTAAGGGTATAGAATTTGTTTATTATTGAGATTTATTTTTAAACTAAACAGAGCAACAATTAAGAAATTAAATAAATTGAATGAAAATAACGGTCAGTATTAATAGCATTATATAAATAAAATGTAAAATATTAGTGAATATTTGTTTGCAATTCAAAGTATAAGATAAAGTTTTATTAACTTAAAATTTAACAATCTATTAATTTTTTTATATTTATGGTGGTATAAGTTAGTAATGAAAATACTAATTACTTTTTATTCAAGTATAAAAAGAAATAAAATTCCAATTTTTTGTAATTATGATTGATTAAAAAATTAATAAAATATTTATTAAACATTGAGAATTTATAATAAGATTTGTAAATTATGAAAATATTTAAATAAGAATCCGATTGAAATTTGATTTTTATATAAATAAATTAAAAATGAAAAATCTTTTTCACATTAATTTACTTTATGAATAATATTAAGAATTACTTTTCCACTCCCTTAAGTCTAATGAGCAAAAATCACTTAAATTCTGAGATAGATGATGAAAATTCAGAAAATAATTAATATATCTCTGCTTAGTCTTTCACAATAATTCAATCATGTCTCAGTAAAACCATTATTGAGGATTATCCTATAAATAAATTAAAAAGAAGCTAAGAAAACTAATAAAGTAACTGGAAAGATTCTTTTAAATGGTTGTGATATTAATATTGATTTTTCTATATATTTATTTTAAATAATTCAGTGTAATATAAACTCATCTTAGATGTTTGATAATTCAATAATGGTCTTTTAATAAATTAAAGGGAAATAACATGAAAATTTAATAATAATTATTCATTAACAACAAACTAGCTTTCATAATTTTTTAACTTCTTCTTCTGAAAATTTCATTTTTTCTTTTTGGTTTTCATATAAGGCTAATTATTTTTAATTTAATATTTGAATGCATTGTCGTTAATCATCAGTATTAAGACATAATTTATATTCGTTTAAGTTTGATTAGAATGACACTTCATAAAAATAGAATGTGAAATATGACTTTTTAATTAACAACATTATTTTTGGACTTTAAAATATCCAATTAGCATTAATAACTTTTAGTAAATCTACAAAGACTTGATTTTCTGCTTTTTTATGTTGAATATAATTTTGAAAGTCAAATGTTGAGTAGAATTGATCTATTTAAGTTTTGCTTAAAGTATAATAATTCTAAAATTTACTCTAATGTTTTTAAATATTATTCATTGAAATCTTTGATAGTGAAATATTCATTATGATGATATAGATTCTTAAATGATTAATCTGAAAGTTTTTCTAAAAAATTTCCCATATTTAATTTTAATATAATAATCTTTTAAAGTATTGTTAATAGGGTAGTTAATTATATCTAATTAAAAACCAGAAGTGATATGTCAATTCATATAAAAATATTAAATTAATAAAAATGAGTGAAAAAAAAAATGATTTCTTTTCATTCTTTAATGGTTCTCAAAAGAAAAAGGAAACTAAAAAAATCATCTTTGATGAAAATTTTTTCAATCTTCAAGTTAATGGAGGGAAGATACATAGTGATAAGATTATTATTGAAGCTATTTCTATTGTTGGTAATTGTATTATAATAAATGAAGATAATGAGAAGTTGGAGACTGATATCAAATGGTTTTAGATCTCACCAAACAATGATTTCAATACTTTAGGAATAACGGGAAACTCATATCAACCTAGTATAGAAGATGTTGGTTCCAAGTTTATGATCCAAGTTGTTCCAATTAAAGAGGGTAGACAATATGAAGGAATGCCTAAGTCATTAGAAATAGGACCATTACTTAAAGATGAGTCTATTCAAGAAGAAATTGATGAATTATTGGACAATGAGAAAATGACTGTATTTGTCACTTTAGAATAAATATTAAGCAAAGATTTCGAAATTGTACTAAAATATTAATTAAAAAGGAAGCAGAATTGCCTATCAATTGTATACTCAAAATTACACTAAAAAATATGGAATTAGAACTCAAAAAGAATGATTAAACTATTCATCATATTTAAGTCTCTTTGTAAGCTTAGTATCCATCCTGTTCATCTAAACAAGGCACTAGCGAGAGTTTCATTTTAAGAGTAGATTAAAATAATCACTTTTAAATGAAAGCAGCAGATAATTCATAAAGAGATATAATATTGACTGTCATTAAAGGATTTTATGGCAAAGGAGTATGGAAGGATTAGGAAATTTAATAAATTGAGGAAAGTGAGGATGAGGATGAATTAGATGAACCTGAATAATAAGAATTAGAATAGAAAGTAGATGAAAATACCAAAGATGAACAATAGGAGCAAATTTAATAATAAGTAATATAGGAAGAAAATTAAAAAGTGGGAATTAAAGAAGAAGAAAAAGAGATTGCATAAGAGCAATTAAATGATGTATCAGTTGAGTCAAATATAATTAAAAAAGATGAAGAATAATAAGAAATTAAAATTCTATAAAATTAATAATAAGATGTATAATCAGAATCACAATAAGAAACATAATTAATTGAACAATCATAATCCAAAGAGTAAGATAATTTTGTAGATGAATATAAATCAGAAATAGAACAATAATAATAATAAATAATAGAATAATAAGTAAATATTGAAGATAAATAAAATACTCAAGTGATATAAGAATAGAATAAGTCAATTGAATCAACACCAATAATAACTCGAACTAAATCTGATGAAATATAAAATGATGAATCTAAAATTTAAGATTCTGAAACTATCTAAAATAATGATTAAATATAATAAAAAGATATCATTTAAGAATAATAATAATAAGAAGAATAATAGTAAGAGTAATAATAAGAGTAATAAGAATAATAATAGTAATAGTCATAATAAGAATAATAGTAATAATAATAGTAATAATAATAATAGTAATAATAGTAATAATAATAGCAACAGTAATAATAACAATTAGACCTTTAATAAACAAAAATAGACATTTAATAAAATTAATAATAATAGAATGAATAATAAGAATAATAAACAAAAGATGTAGAAAATAAATAATAAATTGAGAATAATAATATTAAATAAAATGAATAAAATAATTAAGTTATCAATGAAGAATAATCATAAGCCAAATAAAGAGTCGATCATAAATTTTAATCAGTCATCATTAGCTCAGAAAGTAATAAAGAGGAGAAAGCCAGTCCTATTAAAAAGAAAGAAAAGAAAAATAATATGGATTTATATATTCAAATAAATGAAAATGTTAAATTAAAGCAAGATATTGAGCAATATAAAGTTAATTAATAAAAGAATAATGAAACAATCTAAAAATAAAAAAAACAAGTAAGATTTTTTATATATTATAGATTCAAACACTAACAGAGTAATTAAATAATTGCACTAAGAATTATTATTTACTTGAAGAAGAATGTACGAATTAAAAAAAGATTATGCATAATTTAAATGATTAAAAAGTATTTTTATAATAGGATATCAATATGTACAAAACTTAATTATTGGAACTAACAGAATTCAGTTCAAATTAGAAGGAAGAAATTTCATAATTATAAAAAAGATTGAAAAGATAACAACAATCTTAAGATTTGAATGAAGCCAAGAAATAAATTGAATAATTAAAGGAAGATATTGCTAAGAAAGATTTGATGTTGTAGGCTGCTAACAAGGATCATATTTTAGCCTAATAGAAAATAGAGGATTTGGAGAAGGTTATTGAAGGATTTTAGAATCAATTAATTCATGAGAAGAAGAAATATGAGAGTTTGGCTATGGAGAAAGGAATTAAGTAGCCATAGATAATTCAAAAAGATTATTCAAGATTATAATTTGAGAGACCTATTTCAAAGGATATTAAACCTGTTGCTTAATCTATGATACAATTAGATGATGCAGAGAAGTATTCAATAGATATCAGTCAAAGCATGTCTAAGTAAATAAAAGATTAATAAAATAGTTTAGACAGTGATGGTGAGGTGAATCGATTGAAAAATTAGATTATGCATTTAGAAGCCACATTGAGAAGGTAATTATTTAATTTTATATATTTAAAGTTTGAAGATTGCATATGAATAGGATATCAGATATACAAAGGGGAAATCAGGAAAATCAATGACAGGAAGTAGTAAGGACATTAAATATTTATAACATATTGCTAATAATATGGCAGAAATAATTACAGAGAAGGACTCTTAATTAGAGAATTAGAAGAAAATAAATAAGGAATTGCTCACTAAGTTATAGATTTTATAATAATAGTAATAATGAGGGATATACATATTTAATTATACTAATATTTGATTGTTAATTTATTTAAATTTAAACCGGTTAATTGATCAAATGTCTGATTTGGCTGACAAGATTGTTGTAGTTATCAGAAAGAGACCATTAGGAAAAAAGGAGCTTGCAAAAAAGGATGAAGACATTGTGGATGTTCATAGTGATTAAAGTGTGATTGTTAAAGAAGTGAAGTAATACACAATTGTAAACTTAGATAAAAGGTAGATCTTACAAAATATGTTGAAGAACATATGTTTAACTTTGATTTGGCATTTGATCAGAATGCCTCAAATTAATAAGTTTATTTGAATGCAGTTCGACCAATAATAGAAGCAGCCTTTAATAAGGCTCGTGTCACTTGTTTTGCTTATGGTCAAACAGGAAGTGGTAAAACACACACCATGTTGGGAGATGTAGAAAAATAAATACCTGGGATGTACATTTTAGCTGCTAATGACATATTTTAACTGCTATAATAAGTAATTTAAATACAATAATATTATTAGCCAGAATTCCAACATTTGATTGTAGGAGTATCATTTTTTGAAATCTATTGTGGCAAATTATTTGATCTTTTAAATTAGAGAGGGTAAATCTAAATAAGAGAAGATGCTAAAGGCAATGTTAATTTAATCAATCTTATGGAAAAGAAGGTCAATTCAGTCTAATCCCTTATGTAAATAATAACATAGGGTTAAACTGTAAGAGTAACAGGTTAATTTTATTTTTATTTTTTTTAGCTTAAAATGGAGCCAATAATGAATCATCTAGATCTCATGCCATATTATAAATCAACTTGAGAGCAGGCAAAAATGTTTTTGGAAAATTATCATTTATTGATTTGGCAGGAAGTGAAAGAGGAGCTGATGTTTAAGATTCTAACAAATAAACTAGAATAGATGGTGCTGAAATAAATAAGTCTCTTTTAGCTTTAAAAGAATGTATTAGAGCATTAGATCTAAACAAAAATCATACACCATTTAGAGGATCTAAACTTACATTAGTAATTTTAATTCAAATATTTTTTAGGTTTTAAAAGATAGTTTAACAGGAAATTGTAAAACAGTAATGATTGGTAATATTTCTCCAAGTTCATCAAGTAGTGAACATACTTTGAATACATTGAGATATGCTGATAGAGTTAAAGAACTTAAGAAACCCTAAGATAAATAATATTAGGGAGACTATATATAAAGGGAATTAATGTTGGCTCGATAAAATAGTATTTTTATTATTTATTTTAAAAATAGCTAATATTGTAAGGAAAGCTTATAAGAATCCA
This sequence comes from Paramecium pentaurelia, assembly GCA_905183005.1. NCBI lineage: Eukaryota > Ciliophora > Oligohymenophorea > Peniculida > Parameciidae > Paramecium > Paramecium pentaurelia. Next base: position 24,554 of record CAJJDO010000196.1, read on the forward strand.
GATGATGAAGATGATGAAGATATCTCATGTAATTCAATGAGTAATTCCTTTTTTCCTTAATAATAATAATAACAATAACAATAACAGTAATTTATGTTTTAATAATAATAATAGTAATAATATATGATATAATAATAATAGTAATAGAAATAATAATAATAATAATAATAATAATAGTAATAATAATAATATTAATCAACTAATTAATATTTATTTTAATAATAACCATAATAATAATAATAATTTATTCATTAATAACCTTAATAACCACAATAATAGTAATAAAATGCACCTAAATTATCTTAAATACCTAAAAATTCTTCATAATAAAGTTCTAATAATAATATTCTTAATAGATTTAATTTAGGCTCATTTCCTACTATAAATGGTGGTAGTTCCTCTAATATTATGGCAAACAACTCTAAATAATATACTTAATAATCATTTTTATAATAATAATCATCATGCAATTCCATTATGACAGAAGTTCCTCAATAACAACCTTAATTATTTTAATAATAACAATATTAATAGAATAAATCACTATTATTTCCATAATAATAACAATAATTCAATTAAAATAACAATAATCTATTTCAAGAAAATAATTATGACTAAGGATTTTAATAATAGCAATCAAATCAATTGTCATTAGATATTCGTTAAGATTCAATGGTTGAAGAAGAATTATGCATCAATAATCCTAATTATTTTAGTGTCACTGGAAGATACTCTTAAGAATCCCAATCTTCAAGATAGAGTTCTACAAGACCCTTACAAGAGATTAATAATTATGAAGGATCCAAGTACTTTAATAATAGATCATTTACAAATAATGATTATTAATATTAGTAACACATTCTAAATGAGCATAAACAAGCTATTGACAAGATAGTTGAAATCACTAAAGATGTATTGTATGATTATATCAAAGGAAATGATAAATTTATAATAAGTCTAATCTCCATAAGATATGTCATAATATGTCTCTAAAGTGATGTTCTAGTTACAAAACAAAATGGATTTAATAGGCAATTTATATTAAAAGATGAAATAATATTAAAAGGATTTTGAAACAAGAGGAATTCCATTCCAACCAAATTCACATACTTTTAGTTTATTTTAATAAGATGACAATTTACTAAACATAGATGATAATGTAGTTTGAATTATTAAAAATATATTTAACAATTATATTGAAATCAAAATTAGCTGAAATCATTATTAATAAATGACCATCCATTAATGTAATTAATAGAACTAGATTTATCAGCTGATAATATAAAATCGAATGGGATGTCAAATTTTTAATTTAAAATCTCCTAATTAATAATTGGTTAAGGAGGTTTATATTTCCTATATTAATAGTTAAATTAAAATTACTTTTTTAATAGATCATCCCAATTAATTTACTTAAAAAAGGGATGATCTTTTATTTCATCAGCATCTCTTGATGATGCACCTAATCTCGTCATAGGATTCTTTTCTAAAAGCAATTATATGATTGATTTGCATTCTTTTGAAATATTTTCTGGAAATGAAATCTTGTTGCATTCAATATTATTTAACATTTCATCTCTATTTGGTGAGAAATAAGGAGGTTTACCACTAATCATTTCATAAAGTAAAATCCCTATTTATATATCAATTCAAAATAATACCTAAATGATACCAATCAACAGCTCTTCCATGTCCGACTCGTTTTAACATTTCAGGAGCCAAATATGCCATGGATCCACAAAAGCTTTTTGCTCCATAATTATCTCTAACTCCTTCTTTTGATAATCCAAAATCTGTCAACATGGCATGACCTTAAGTATCAATAACAATATTTTCTGGTTTTAAATCTCTATAAATAATATCATTTTTGTGAAGATGTTCCAAAGCTGTTAGAATTTCTGCAATATATAATTTAGCTGCTTATTCTGGTATTCTTTTTTAATTTTAAATAATTTTAGATAAATCTCCACCTGGACAAAAATCCATCAATAAACATAAATGAGTATTAGTTTAAAAGGCATATCTTAATTTAACAATATATGGATGATTTAAATATGATAAGATATTCCTTTCAGCCATAGCATATCTTATTAAATTGTGTCCTAAGAATTTACTTTTAGGTAAAACTTTCATGGCATACTTTTACCCTTATGTAGTTTTACTCTAATTTCTTTTTTCAACTAAATAAACATCTCCAAATGATCCTTTACCTATTTGCAATATAATTCTAATATTGGATGGACCAATCATTTCACTATCATTTAATTAAGACTAATATTTTATAAATAATTACAACTTGATTGAGGGTTGATCGATTAGATGTTGAAAATTAATTATCTGTTTAATAAGGTGAGTAACATTTGGATGTTTATTAATATTAGTTTGTTAGATAATATTATTATTTACTAGTTGGAGAATTGACTTTTTATTGTTCTTTGGAATCATCATAGATTTAGACTTTGTGACACTAATTAAATGATTCCTTTTTCATCTAAAAATAAATAAAAAAAAGAATAAAATACCCTATAATGTTTTTCAATAAGATTTTTAAGAGCATTGTTATTTTATATTAATTCTACAGGAGATTTATTATCTAGATTTTTTAAATTTAATTGCAAAGAAGGTCTTGCCAAAAGTATTTCTGCAATTCTTATATGTTCTAAAAATGAATAAATAGAAAATTAGATACAAAATAAACATGCATAATGTAATGCTGTATTTTAATGATTATCTATATGATTGATATCAGATCCTATAGTTAATAATAGTGTAGCAATAGAATCACATCCATTTTAAGCACATATGATTAATGGTGTTTAACCTTGAGAATTGACAGAATCACAATCAGCTTCATTTTTGAGAAGTAAGAGTGATAAGTCATAATTTTAATTTAGACAACTATAATGAATTGAAGCAAATCCTATTATAATTATTTATATATGTTATACCATTATCATCTTTTATATTGATTTCTGGCTTTAAATCTTTTGTAGGGATTTCCAATAATTTTTCAACTTCTTTGATATTGTTTTATTTTGCATTAAGGATGAGAGAGTGATTATTTTCTCTTTTTTATTACCACCAACCTTACCATGCTGATTTATGTCTTTTTTTTAACTTGGCCATGTAATCTTTATTAACTTGTATCTTCTCGACTTATCTAATGTCATATACAGTTCCTGTAGTAATAAGTAGAATTTGAAACCTGTGTCTTGATCTTTAAGAAGGAACATTTCATCATTGAATTTCTATTCATACAAATTAACTGGTGCAGTGTTTGTATGAAAGTGGGAGATACGTATGTTAGATGATTGATTCTACTATGCTGTTTCACTAAATATGTTTGGAACTTACTCAAAACCTGTGGAGTTTTTAGAACTCCTCGATTTATTGCTGTTACAATTAGAAAGACTGCCCTATGAACTTTATTTTTAATGACTACTTTAATTGAGTTTAATTACTATTAATCAAGTTAATATTGTTTAGTTCTCATCATAGTTTATTCTGCATATAATTTATTATTCATAGCTGATGGCGCTCTTGGAATTTCAGTTTTCTTACTCATTGTATTTAATGTTGGAGTTACAGCATCTTGTTATTTCCTGAACGTAGGTTAATATTGATTAGGATAAGTGGCATCTCTGGGAGTATTGATGGGTAAGATGGGATGTTTTTACATAAAATAATATTAATTTAAATTTCTTACATTTATATATAAATTGATCATAACATCATAACATGTCAATAATATCAGATATCATTTATTATTTGTTTAACCTTTATGAATATTTCTTTATTGCCATAAAGTACTAATAAGTCAATCTTCTTCTTCTTAATAAAACTTTGGATTTTATTCTTTCATATTCCTTGCCAGCCTTTATATCTTAGTTTCTCTCTTATAAATCCTTCTTATTTGCTTATAAACTCTATTGAAGTTGATCAAAGACAACATTTTAATCTCCAGGATTAGGATGACCATCCAAAATTCTTTAAACTTATTCCTCTTATTAATGAATCTATTCCTCCAATTCTTTTATTTGATTACCCAAATGATATTGCAAAGGAATAGGAAATACTGCTTTTTCACTAAAACTAATTAAATATATTTTATAAATTCTTACTAATCATATGCAGTGAGATATTTATTTTCTATAAATACTTTACATAAATTTTTATGGAATAATTTATAATCTTTACAACTACCCTCATTGTGGGACATATTCTTAAATTTAACATCTAATTGTTGTAATTATTCAAAATTTATTAATGCATTACTAAATTCATTCCAATCTAAACTGAAATTTGTTATTGGAAATTCTATTTTTAGAAATCTCACTTCAAAATAAGAAATCAAAAATAAAAATTCACAAAATTATGTAAATCCTTATAAATCTAATTACATAGGTTCCACTCTATAATTAATTATTTATAATATTACGCTATTATTGACAATGATCCATTTTACAATTTTATACTAATTGTTATTGAAATAAATCTAAATTCTGGAATCTCTGCTATTTTTTATCTTTTGATCAATTCATGAAGTAAATCACTAATTCCTATCCAAAGAAAATTATCTTCAAAACTAATAATTTATAATATTTATGACTATACATTTGAATTTCAGTTATTTATCTTTATGTGAATAATAAAAATTAAATAAGATAATTTAATTAACCAATTTTCATTAATGAAACTCCTTTTTAATATTTGATATATAATTAATATGATTGTATATCAATATATTCCTATTATTTGATTAAGGAATAGATTTATCTCAAATATAAATTATCTACATTGAATACTTCTCTTATTTATATTACCAATTAATTTGAAGGAATAGGCATTAATATATCTCTTGAAACAACTTGTTCAATTCCAATTAGTTATAATCTATCAAAATTATATTAGTAACTTATTTGATCATTTAAATGACTAAAATAAACAATTATAGGTGTTCCAAAGAGACAAATCTTTTATAATAGAATTGCATTTGATCTCATTTCCTCTTATCTATAATCACTAGATTTCTGAGATCCTGTTTTTAAAGATAGTAAATTAAGAGTCTTATTTGATTTTACTTATTCTAAAAATTAACATAATTTTGTATATTCTATATTATTATTCCCCTTCAAATTTAATTTGAAAACACTTAGATACTCTAATTGTCTTAATCTTATTCCCAATTCAGTTAAATCAGGTAAACTTTGTTGTCCACCAATGCTTAGATCTAAATTAACTAAATTTCTCTTTTATCCAAGTGTATTAAATAAATTAGAAAAATCTAAATTTTATTATTATTTTGCAAAATTTAAAGAAAGACTATTTAAATTACTACTTTTATTGATGAGTTTCTCTAATTATTCTAAACAATACTTATTAACACATATATTTCGTCTATTTAATTAATATAATTATATTACTCAAATTCTAATTCCAATATATTAACTGTTCTTAATTTTTACAATAATATAAATATATATAAAGCTTATAGATCTGTCATTTAATTAGAATCTCCAATACTTATTTTGACAATTTATAATTAAGGTGAATCTAATAATAATGCTAAGAACTTGGCTCCTCCATTTTGGAAATCATTATTCTTACCAATTTTAAAATTTAACTATTCTAATTTATTACATTAAATTTATTGCAATTAAAGTTATTTAAATATTTTAGTTGAACTTCTAAAATAACTAAATTTAAAATAAATTACCCAACTTAAAGTTTTAGATGTTTTAATTTATTCTATACCAATAATAAAATTGTTTATAAGGCTTGACTTCCAATTTCATTAGAATTACCAATTTTCAATTTAAAAAATGTTATAGGTTGATTATTTAAATTTTCTAAAAATTTTGTTGAATATAATTGACAAGATTATCTTAATATTAAATAGAATAAATAAATTACCCTATTGTTAATGAAAAATAATTTAAATTATTACAATTAAGAAGAATTGGACCAAAATGATCAAGACTATCTTTAATAACATTATCATCATCTATTTTCAATCGAAATTAATTAAATTGTAATTTAGAACTCAGAAATGCCAATTATTGAATACTAGTACAATCATTTGTTATTCCACATCTTAATTTAATGATAGATTTACTTAAGTTTGATTGAAAAGTATCCTTTATTTAGAATAATTGTAAAATATTTGTGAATTTATATATACAATTATTCTAATTAAACACAAGATTAGATTATCAGTGATAAGTATTATAGCCATTCAACTATAGAAAGACCTGCATTATCCATAATATTAAGAGATAACATCCTGAGATTGAAACTAAATGGTTATAATATTTTATAATAGGTTTTAGGAGATAAATAATTACCATTTCTATTAGTTTATAATTAATATTATACTCTGAATTGATTAAGATGTGACTCATTGAATTTGAAGCAATTTTCTATCCATCAAAAAGAAAGATAACTTTATCAAAATCTACATCATCTATGTGTTCATTTGCACTATTTAGAAGAATAATAAAATTAAAGTTTTACACTAATCTGATTTTAAATCCTTTAAGTACATTAAATTATATATTTGACAAAATTTAATGGACATATGATTGATCTTTGAAGGCTGAAACAAAGCTTTTTTTACTAAAAGTTTAAAGACATAAACATACAACAAAGTCATATTGAAAAAATATTCTTAATCTTCTTCCTGATCCATTTATATATATATATATATTTATATTAATTATAATTGCATTTAAGCAGTTAATGAAGAGTTCAATGTAACAAAGCTATTAAAATATTCTAAAAATATCATAGCATATCAAATAATCAAGAACTACAACTCCTCCATTAAGTACTAAAAAAAGAGTTAAATCTGCTACTCTTTTAAAGTAGTAACCTTATGAAAAACTTGTAAACTCTACTACAAGAGATGAAGAAACAACTAGAGGCATAATTGATAGTATAAGATTTGATAATGATTGCAAATAATAGAATGAAGATGATTAATTCAAAAAAATAGAAAATTACAAATATTAACATGAAAAAGATCAATGTTACATTACACATCTCTAATAATAGGTTACAGATTTAGAATAATAATTGTTATAAATTGAAACTAAATAACAATAAATTATGTAACCAATTAAAAATCATGCCAAAATGTTAATGGATAGAATTTCTTTCCTAGAAATTACTAAATCCTAATATTCTTTAGAAGAATAGAAATTATCTAAATGTTTACAAAAAGTTCTTGATCATAATCATTAAATATAATTAGCTTATGAAAAGAAATGTCAGGAAATTCAAAAACTTAAATCACTGAAATAAATTCCCTGATATTAACCAATACAATTTTGAAATATCTTTTTATACTTATATTAATATTATATATTGTAACAAAGCAGTATATAATTATTCATATTATTCATCAATTATTACAAAGTCCTTTATAAATTATTAATATATATAGTATACCACATCCTAAACATTATTCTTATCCATTTGGTGTATGATTTCCTCCTATTGGACATTTACCCTTTCCTAAACATTATGGCAATTCCTCCTTTTTCAATTAAGTTAAATATTTCCCTCCAGACTATTTTGTATGACAATTTTAACAAAAATGAGTAGTTCCCCTATTTTTATATCATATTATAAATTACCAACAAAAATATGTTGCAATATTACAACAATATCTACATTTATATTCTAAATATTCAGTTCCATGAATCTTACATCCATTAATTTATTATCCACAACATGAAGGACAAATTAAATCTGATTAACTTTGTCTATTTTATTCAGCCTCTAATTCTAATTAACAATCTTTCTTTCCTCCAAAATATGGTTTCTTGCATTTATCACATTAATAAAATGCAAATATATCTAAAGCATCTTCAACTTTTAAAATTTAATTATCTCCCATTTTTCCCATTCTCAAAGAAGCCTATTTACGAACTAATATTTGTAATTCTTAATATTCATTCATTTTCTGTTATGAAATTGAATCATTAGGAAATTCCTAAATTATATTTATATATAAATATAAATACCATCCATCTTTTACAAATTGAACAACAACAAAATCCAAATGAAATATACATACTTGTCCATTTTTTATCTAATTTCTTATTTAAACAATAATAATGAAATATCTTATATAATATTATCAAAATATATTACATGTCCACAAGCTGCTTAAATACATGGACCTTCATATAATGATTCTGTAAAACAAATTGTACAATATTCTTCAGATAACTTTTAATTAGTGCATCCTAGACAACCCAAACATTTTTTCTCATCTTTATATCCATTACAAAAATGTTTGCAACTTAGTATTTTTTAACATGCCTAAGTATTTTTTGATTAGCATTCTTATTAATTACAAACTGGTCTTTAACCAGATTTAACATCTTTATTATTTAAATATCTATAACAAAATGAACACTATTATTTTTATTATGCTGGTGATTCACCTGTTTTTAATTTTTTTTATAAGTATTATAATCTCTCTAAACCTATATATTTTTCAATTTCTTATTAACTCAATTACTTTTAACAATACGAACATTACACACAACCTGATTTTAGAATATATTATTAATTTATTAATTTTCTAATGCAACCTAAACAATGAGCATGTTGACAAATTTTAAAATTATAAACTATTTCCATCTCATCTTCATTATTATCTAATTTTCCACAAGATGAACATTTCTGTTTTATTTCTTATTCTCGACTCTTAATTGGAAAGTACTTTTTGTGAATATTATTGAAGGACTGAAATTTCAATCAAATAAGATTACTTATTTTTAAAAATTTGATTATGGTTGTATTGACTATTTTAATTATCTATTAGAACTCTTTGGTGAATTGATTTAACTAATTTCTTCTAATATTATAATTAATTATATATCTTACTTTTATTGATAATATCATCAATTTGATTAATGATATATAGAAATTCTGCCTTTAATGTATAAAGTTAAGGTAGCTTAAAGATATTCAAACGAAGCTTTTCAAATTCTTTATAAAACATTGATTCACTAAGAAACTTCTTACAATTGGAAATGTGATTATATAAATCATCAAATGGATCACATCTGATCTATTAACCACAAAAGCACTTATAATTATCATCATAATTAGGTTCTTCATGATTAGATTGCATCAATGACTTAACCTAATTATAAAACCCTTGCATTAATAAATTGCTATTCATTATTTTTATATATTAATTTTAATTTATCAATTTATGATATCAAATATATTATTATATATTAATATCGAATATATTATAATATATTTATAACAAATAATTGTTAAATTTGAAATATTAAAAACTTCAAAATCTATATGAAACTTATAATTGATATGAATTTATATTAATCTTATTACATTTTAGCAAAAATTTCTATTATAAACTTTATTTTTAATCTCATTGAAAATAAGTATCGATGATTAATACTTATAAATCTGGATCTGAAAATGTATAATTTTTATTTAGGCATTAATACTTTAATTACAAATTCCATTAAAATTAAAAACTTATCTTTTAATTGAAAATTCACAACATTTATAATGATTTAATATTAAAACAGTATTCTAAACAATTTCCTTCTTATTTTGATCAATAAAATGTTGTAGATGAACCTTGTGAATAAAATGATTATCCAAAAACAAAATTATTTTATAATTGATAGCATTATTAAATTTTGTAAGTGATTATTTTTAAATTAATCTAATATCTGTTGAATGAGATGACCTCCTTGTTAAGAATTATGCAGTCAATTATGATACAATTTTTATATATTAATCAATACTATATAGTTCAAGGCTAACTGCTTATCAAAATTATGAATCATAAATGTTTTATAATATTTATTATTTTACAACAATTTATTTATCTATCATAAAAGAATGAGATCAATTCTTGTTATTATAGCAAAATTAAAAAAAGATTCTTTAACGAATACTCAATGGATATTTATTTAATATAACTCTGTTTTTTTACATTCGGTGATTTCTTCTTGTTTAATCTTTCGTTTTGCCTTTTGGATTCCAGTTTTATTGCAGTAGGATAATAGTCATTAAATTGATTTCAAATTATATATGTTTCCATTTAATATAATAAGTTCTAATAGAATAATGAAATTTAAATTAAAAATAAAATTCAAGCTTATTCATATAATAAAATTCTATAAGGTCTAATATCTTGGATGTTGTTTACAACAAAAATATTGCTTGACTACATCGATTAGCTTTATTTAACAGACTAGGGTTTGCATCTTGACATTATGGCTACTCTAAACTTTCGAGTTCCAATAGGTACTTCATTTGAGTAACCCTGAGTGACTGAAATTCTATCTGAAAAATAAACTCCGACTCCAACATCATTTTAATAGCTCTAACCAGGTCCTGGCTTTAAACCAGTTTAAACAATTGATGTTACAAAATGATGTTTAGTACCATGATATAATATTCTCCATTCATTTTAATTCCCATCTTTTTTAATCCAATTTTTATCCTATCCAAATTTGTCAATCTTCAATCCAAACCCCTGACATTATCTTGGATAATAATAATCATATTTATATGTTGGAGGACCTCGTTGTTATTTCTCCTAATGTTATTTCCAATTTTTATTATGTGATGGATCAAAATCATCCAAACAAAAATTAATCTTATTTTAACTAGAATTATTGGCTAAAATGAAGAAATTGAGATAATCAACCGAACACCAACATACATTTTCAAGAAAATTAATCTAATTTTTATTAAAGGGCTTAACAAATAGATCTCTAATAGAAGATATCTATTTAAATTATGTAAAATCAGTCTATATTAAATCTCTTAATTAACATTGTTATTCTTTTAATTTTTGTAATTATCTATATTCTTCTTAAAGTTTAGTTTCCATCAAAACATAGAATAAGACTTCTATATTTGATTTTTCTATAAGTTAATTAACATGATAAATTTATTCAGATAACTTCTTTTATGTGTCCTCTCTATTACTTTTAATTTCTATCATGATAATTTCTATTAAAATAATTGAATTTATTATTTATTATAACTTAATAATTAAAAAGTAATAGAATATTAAATTTGGATTTTTTATGAAATCAATTTTCTATTAATGTAAATTTATTAAATTACTTAATAATTTGAAATTTTAGTATTACATTTTTAACTAAAAAATTTAAATTGTGTTGATTAAGATAGATATAAAAAATATTGATAAATATTCATATTTTAATCATTAAAAATTATGTTTATAAAAAAGAAATATATGCAAAATCATATTTATAGAGGGCTCATTACAATTGACAAAATTAATTATGAGTTGGAATTATCGGATATGCTTTGTTTAAAACTATAAGTCTTGGTTCATCTAAATAAAGATATGTTTCAACTTTGCTATTCTATCATAAATTTAATGAATATGTCTGATATGCCATATTAGTTATAGCTTTTTCTTAAGACAGAAAATTTTTAAGTTCTTGAACTTCAATTTTTATGAGGGGAAGTAGGGAAAGGTTTTATTAAGGAGAATTTGATGCTGAATTAAACATTTTTCAAACTCATTTAAGCAATTATTAAAGCATTTATTGCCACATCGTAGTTCCCATTTATATTTTTTAAGAATATAAAAAAACCATCTTTTCTTTTATAAGTGTTCAGGATTGTTGTTTTTTTGATGGCTCTGTAAGCTTCTTTTTAATCTTTAGTTGAATAAATTTCAGTTTCTTCTTTTAAAATTTTACAATAAATTACTATTCTAGTTTTCATTGTATTAGACGGTGGTCTGTTAGTTTATTTAAGAAAAGTTTAGCAAGAAAGATTTTGAAAATTAAGGGTAAAGCAAAAATCTGTTCTTGAAATTGGTGTTCTTGTTATCTGTAAGCTTATAAATGTAGGAAAGTTAATAGTAATAGTATTTCCAAAAGGTCGATAATCAATCTTTGATGTATTAAAGTCTCCATAATAAAATATTCTGCTTTGATTGGTTTAAGGTAGCTTTGGATTTGAAATAAAAATTGCAGACAGTATTTTATATATTATTCTAATCCTATTCTTATTTATTATTTTTATTAATTTTATTTCTTAAATTCTATCCTTTGTTTGATGAAGACACAATATCTTATATTGGGGATCTTACTATTTGAAACGAAGATACTTTTTATTAGCTACTAATAGTTATTCATTTCATAAAATGTCTTCTCATAGATTTTTTATTTGAATGTCGTTTCTTATTCGGAGTTGGGTTGATAATAAGCATCTCATTAAAGAATCAGAGCTTAGTTATTGATTTAGAAAAATTATCCAAATTGTAGTCCTATGAAAGAACTAATTTGAAATTCTGTGATTTAAATTTATAAAATATATAAAATTCTATTTATATATTTAAAAAATGAATTGACAAGATATTACAATTTATTTAATATTTTAATTAAATAATGAAAAAATGATAATATTAATTTAATTTTAGCACAAAATTTATATAAATTGGTATCAATAAACATCTTTATAATAAGTTTTCAATACATCCATCGGATCTTAAGATTCTACTTATGATATAATTAAGTTTCATGACAAAAACATATCGCAACTTAGTATTAATTTAATTTGATTTCAATTAAGACTTTTAGAATTAAAAAGTCAGAAATTAGATTATGATTTTTGTTGAATTATAAAGATCTTGAATTAAAGTAAAATTACTAAAGCTACGACAAGAGGATTGTATTAATTATATTGGTAAATGTTTTAATATTTAAAATAGTAACTAAATTAGAGACAAAAAAGGATTTTCATTATAAGTTTGGATAGTGAAATATTAAATTAAAAGAATTCAAATTTGATATAATTGAATATATAATCTTATGTATTTGGGAAAGTTAATTTTGCTAATTAACAAAATTAATTTATTAAATTGAGAATGAAGAAGAATCACAAGAATAATAACTAAATTTCAGAAAAAATTAAATAAAAATCTAGACTTAAAATCAAAAAAAACATTATCTTTAAAAAAAAATAATAATAATATGATAAGTATTTTAATTTTTATCTCAGTTATCTCAAATAATTTAATATTGAAAAAATAGACTTTATGTATATAAGATATTTTTAACCCTTTATATAATAAAATCATTATATTCAAAATTGATAATGTAGTGATTGATGTATTATTTTATAATAATAATCTCATTTTCTAAAGTATATGAAATCCTTATAGTCATAATAGTAGTAATTCTATTGACCTATTAATCAGGTTCCTAAGCATTTGCCTACGAGAAGGATAACAAAACTTAGTAATTATAGATATCGATTACTCATTAATCAAATATTTATTTATATAAATAATTTGAAAAACGAATATAATATTCTATCTAAATTTAATAAATGAGAGCATAATCATTTATTTTTCTAATAGGCCAAAAGGGTATTGATATTGATTATATAAAGATATTTAAATAACTAAGAAAATTTTCATAAAATGGAAACAATGTGTATCTTAAGTGGAAAATTTCATTGAAAATATTTTATTATTATAAATTCAAAATAATGTATATTTATTAATTTTAAATTATAAATTTGTTTCTATCAAATCTTTAAATTCTTAGCAATTGTGTTTTATAAGTTACTCTTAGTTGAAAATAATTAGTTTATATTTACCTAATTAATTTTCAAATAAATTAATATGTTTATATTTCATATCATTTTTTCTATAATTTCTGTTTATGCTGATCATCTATTTGAGTCAGGAGAGGTCAGCCACTTCAACTATGCTAGTAATCCTAACTTAATCTTATACACTACTACTACAAAATTTAGGCAAGAAGAACTATTTATACCATTTGCAAAATAATTTTCTTCAGTACCAGATGTGTACCTAAATATCATGTTAATGGATTTTGAGCACACATTTCCTTAAGGATATTCATTAGATATAACTAGTATTAGCACAATGGGTAATATTTCCTCTTTATTTTTTTTAAGGTTTTACAGTAAAGGTTGTTTGTGAGAGCACAGAGTAATATTATGGATTTCATTTCAACTGGTTTGCATTTAATGATGAAAGTGTCTAAGTTATAAACAACTTGAATATCACTTATCCAAACTCTTAATATACCCATTCTTATAATAAAAATTGTAAGATAAATGTGGCTCTTTCTAATTTTGTTAGTTATTATGCTGTAGGTCCTTAATTTAATAATTTAACAGTATGTAATTATATTATTTAGGGATTATCATTGACATCTGAAAGTGTGACTATAAGTTTTTACAATGAGAACCTTAAACAATTTGGATATTAAATATTATTAAGTTCATCTGATTTTATTTTAATTGGCCCAACTATTACGGACATTTCACTATATGGTTCAAGTTAAATTGTCAGTTTTCCATCAGGGTGGGACACATAAAATTGTTATCCTCAGCTTCTTGGATTAAAACATGATGGCACTGCTTAAAACCTTAGGTTATCTGGAAGTGTTACATATTCCCCTGGAGTAACTGTAGGATTTTACCCTTGTAATGAATTATTAATATTTTAGGGTTTACATCTATAATTTAATCACTCTAATACAATTATTTTTGTATTAATGATGCTTATTTTGATTTGGCAGTATTTGGTGGCTTAGTATAAACTAAATTTTTTGAAACTAAACATTAAATAGAAACTCATATAGAAATTTCTGAAATAAACTATTATTAAAATCAAAATATTGAAGAGGAAATTACCATTCAAAATGGCATTCAATTTATATAAATTATATATTATTGGAAATGTTTAGGTTATGAATAATTAAAGTTACAATTATTTTGTCCAGAAGTGTGGTGTTCTTCTATTTAGGTCTAATGTAATATTAATAAAACTAATACAATAAGATTAAAAGCAAAATTTTCGTTTACAATAAGTTCATAATAATATATAAATATTATTAAGACTTCCACATCATTCATTGCAACCTAAATTATAAAATAACAAAACCCATTCTAAAAAGTATTATTTAAAGCTGAAATGGTATAATGATTTCATATTGCATTTAATATTTTACATCAAACATTAACATTAGAATTGTTAGTTATGTATCCATTCTTCTGTTTTTCAATAAAATTTGTTCAATTTTACCTTTATATATTATTTTGGTTGATTTTTTCATCAAAATATTATTTAGTTAAAATTTAAATTATAAATAACATCATCTCAAATTAAATGTCTTGTATATTATATCTGAATTACTCATAAAAAAAGACTAATGTTCTTTAAGGAATCAAAAAAATTATAATCTTGAATAATATCTCTGATTAAATATTAAATAACTATAATTCTTTGAAAGACACCCTTTTTAATTAAATTAATAAATTGATTTTCTATTAAATATTATGGATCAAAATGAATAAAAAGAATATATATTCAAAGATATCTGTCTTTTATCTATATTCTGCAAAGATAACTCTTGCTAATTAGATCATTCTAGAATATATGTGGGATTTTGCATTGATTATTTAAGAGATGAATAATAATATTATAATGATGGAGGAGATGATTTTTCATAATCGAAATGCAAGAACAAGAATTGTAACTTATGGCACTTTAACTCAGAAAAGTTTAATGATTAAGTGGCTAAAAAACCAATAAACGGTATATATCCTCATAATCTATGTCCTAAAAGTTGTAAATCTGAAGATTGTAAGTATTTACATAGAGAATGGGCTCAAAAAGTGTGTTTTGATTATATTCTCAAAGTTTGTAGAAAAGCTAAATGTGAATTTACTCATGTGCGTTGGGAGGCAGATTTCTTTAAAGAAGAAGCTATATCTTGCTCAATAATTAAAGATACTACTCCAGAAAATTAGTGTGAAAAAGAAAAATGTAATTGTGGAAAACATCCTGTTTGGTTAAAAGATTATTGTGTAAGATATTTGAAGGGAATATGTCCAAATAAAAAGTGCTTAAAAAATCATACTGATTGGGAAAAGATTAATAATCGAATCAACTAAACGAATGCTGTAAAATCATGTATTGTTATTGCAAAAGAAATAAAAAAATTAGCTCAATCTATTCCAAGTTTCAATGAAATAGTATTATTGTGCCAAGAATCAGAGTTTAATCATTATAAAAAATGGTTTTAAGAATAAAATATTATTGATGTTGTATTTATTATGGATTTAACTGGGTCTATGAAACCTTGGAAAGAGATTATGCAAAAAACTATAGCTAAAATTATAGATTCATTTTTAAATTCAATTAATGGATATCAAGTTAGAGTTGCTTTTGTAGGTTATAGAGATATATGTGATGGGGATGATAAGTTAGTTTATTTTAGTTTTACAAAAAAAATTAATGAAATTCAGAATTTTATATAAAAAATAGAAGTGAAAGGAGGTGGAGATGAAGCAGAGGATGTAGTCTCTGCATTTGAATAAGCTTTAAAACTTAATTTTTCTCATCATTAAGACAGTTTACTATGTACATTTTTACTTGCTGATGCTCCTTGTCATGGAAGAGATTATCATAATATTAAATCTGATGATTTAATTGATAAAATGCCAAAAAATTATTTTGAAAATGTTTTGGAGAAATATAAATAAATAAAAAAGAATAATTTTTTATGTTGTGTAAAAATCAATAATAAAACAGATATTATGTTTGAGAAAATGAAAGCAATAATTCCATTGTTGACAATAACAACAGAAAAAAAACCTGAAGAATTAGTAGATGTAGTTGGATTTACATTAAGAATGTCTGTAACTGAATCCAAAAAATTAAAATCTTAAATTAATGATAAATTCTAATATTTTAAAGCAGATTTTGAAAAACTTAAATTAGATACTTTAGTTGCTGAATATGAGAATGAAAATTATTGGAAAACATATCATGAAATGATTGATTCAATGAAAAGAAAAGGTATAACAGGTTTAAAAATATCAATTGATATTAATGAATTAAATAAAGAAAAAGATAATTCTTCTACATATATATTTAAGGCCTTTGATGCTATCAATAATAGGGAAGTTATTCTTAAAATTCCAAAAAAAATAGTTGACAATAAAGGTCCAATTAGTAATGAAGATATCAAAGAGGCTGAAGAAATTGCAGATGTAAGATTTTACTCATCTTGCTATGCTTGTTAAATGGCATATTTTTTTAATTAAAGATTAAAAGATTATAAACTATTAAATGAAATGCAACCTCTCTTTTATGCTCACCCAATATTGTACAAATTAGATACACCATTCTATGGAATGAAAACGATTTATGGTGAAACCTTCATACAGATTAAATATAAATTTGAAAAGTATACTACAAATAGTGTATATTCTGATAAAAATAAATATTTTTATTCAGCATTTAGTCATTTTTCATTTCAAGCTAGTTAAAAAAATTTAGTCATTATGGATTTACAAGGATGTAATAATATTCTAGCAGATCCTTCAATCTAAACCGATCAGAATTGGAATTCAATTTTAGATAAAGATGATACTAATAGATAAAATAAAGGAATTGAAGATTTTATATCAATTTAACATAAAGAATGCAGTTAATTATGTAAAAAATTACAACTCTAATAAGTAAATTAAAATTCTTAAATTAATCCTAATACTTGTCCTCAAGAATTATTAAAAAATATTTATGGAATATGTTATGATTGTGATGAGTTTGTTAATTTAGAAGTGGAACCACTTGAAAATGAAAAGTATAAGAAATATAAATTTAATTGTCAGTTTTGCTTAACTGAGTCTTAAAATATATTAAATTCAGAATGCAAATGTTGTCACTATATATACTAAACTCCTATTAATAAAGAAATTAAATAATAGACAAATTTGGGGTTATGTCAAGATTGTAAAAACAAATGTATAAATCAGACTAATAAATGTCTTTATTGTAAGAGAAGTTGTCAAAAAATACTGAAAGAGATAACTATTAATAATTCACCTTATTATTTATGTGAAAATGCCTTAGAATATCTCTAAGCATTTTAATGTAATAAATGCAATAAACCATATAAAAGAAATTGTATTATTTCTATTGAAGATTATGATAAGAAATCATTTTCTTGTTGTTGATAGAATAATATTATACATAAATCAATATTTCATATTAATTTATTTGTATTTTTAGATATTTTTTATCTTAACAAGCTTATAATACCAAATTATTGGTTTAATTATTCTTATGATTTCTTTATTATCTAATTCATAAGTATTACATTCATTTTAAAAAGACTAATCATGAATCTTTACTTTATTATTTAAAAGAGATTAAGTCGAATTATTTTTTAAGTTGATTTTCCTTTTTATTTATTGATCAAATATTTTAAATGATTAAAGATCTTTATGTGATTTATTTTTAGCATTTATAAATTAATATATTTATATGCTTAAATAATAAAAAATTATTTTTTTCCCATTCCTGAACCCTACTATAAATATAGAATATTTTTGCCAAAGATTTTTATTAAAAATTTATTTTTATAACAAATTGAAATTTAAAGTTTAGTTATTATTATCGATGGTATTTTTACAATACTTTATATACATTTTTTAATTTTAGTTATTTCAAGCTTAGTCATCCAAGTTGTAATAGCTATTTCCTATACTCACTAGCATCTTTAATATTAATTATTCTTGTTAAGGTTATTGAAATAGCATTTATAATTAATTTCTTTTTTTTACAAGCTCTAATTCCTTCTCAAAATGAAGTTTTTGAATCAAAAATTAATAAAATTCCTTTTTAATCAAGACCCTTCAATGCATCCAATTAAACCCTTCAATGCATCTAATTAAAAATTAAACTAATCCTACAATAAGCATTGTAAAATTTTGCATCTAAAATCTTAGATTTTCAATTTACATATTATGCTAGCTTAAATAAAATCAACCATCTATCATTAAAATTGAAAATTCATAAATTTTAAGGTGTCTTAAATGTAATTTAAAACTTTCTTAATTACTTTAAATGATTTTGTCAATAGCAACTTACTTTTATTTCAAGTTATTTATTGTATTTATGAGTCACTCATTAAATTTAACAAAGAAAATACTATGTTTTAATAGCAATCTTATTCACTAATTATTTAACAATTCAACATTTAATAGATTTCATTTAAAATAAATACCTAATTATTAATGCATTTTTAATTTTAACTAATATTATAGAAATTTTTTAATAAATAAATGAAATTAAATAATATTAAATTATGTTCCTATTGTTAATACATATTTAATAGACACTTATAATATATAAAATAAAATCATTTTTTAAAATGTTTATAGGCAACAAATCCACTTCCTATTACTGCGCCTACTCCAACAGCTGGTAAAGCAATGGTTCCTATTCCTGCCATTGCTGTTCCTTAAGCTAAAGCAAATAAACTTCCTGCTGCTACATTTCCAACACTGGCTTAGGCAGCTGCAGCCATACTTCCTGCAACTGGCCCAATTGAAGAGAAGCCGTAAATTGCCAATCCTGCTTTAGTAACAACAGTGCCTGTTCCTGCTACAATTCCTGTTATATAGCTTCCTTGCTTAATATTTTACCAGAAGCCAGGTTTCTTTTATTATTAATCCATTTAATATTAATATTATTAATAGATAAAAAATAAAGCTTATAAAATTCAAAAAATTTACAAAATTTCGGTGCCTAATATAATAAATTTTTTCTGTTAAATTCTATTAATTAAGCAATATTATATTATATAAAATTAAATATATTAGATTAAGAATAAAAAAATATAATTTTCATAAATAATAAAATAGTATTAATATGAAACAATAGTTTAAGTATGTAATAAAGTAAATCTTATAATTGAATAAATTAAAAAATAGGTGAATTCTTTCAAATATAAAATTTAATTTTTGAATGGATCAAATAGAACCTTTAAGAATAAATAAGTATTTTTTAAATAATAAGAGAGATATCTTTTCAATAAATACAAAATTCACGTTAAATTTACAGTGAAAGAAATAATAAAATACAATAGTCTTTGATTAAAAATGTATGATTATTTACATAAAGTATTAAAGTTAATTTAGATATATATCAATCTAATTTTCATTATAAAATGAATAACTTAATGAATATATATAATTTGATATGATTATAAAAATTCAAATAAATAATGATGATTAAGATAAGCCAAATAACAATATATAATTTAAATAGTTCAGATGAGATGAAAGGAACCTTTATATTTTATGATTATAAAGAGATCATAATATTTAATTGAATAAAAGAATGCTATAGAAATTATGTTACACTAATTGAGATATAAATTCAATTTGATTAATAAATTAAAAAATAGGATATTGAATCAATAAATACGAAATAAAATTTTTAAAATGTGATAAACATCAAGAGGTTGATTTATGATAATCTTTAATCTATCAATATATAACTGAACCTTCAAAAAAGGAAAATAGTCAGATTATTTAGATATCTAAGGATTTAAGAGTGGGTGTACTCATAAATAAATGATTATTTAAAAAAGGATAAATTTGTTAGTTGTGATAAATAATATGTTATTTGATAAATATTCTAAAATATAAAATGATATATCAAAAAGTATTAGGTTTCCTGAAAGTTCGAAATTAATTTATAGAATGAGCTTATTTTAATAACTAAAACTTATTGAGATTTATCATAACCGTATTGATTCATTCTTATATTCCAATTAAAAAATATAAACTACTTATATATATATATATTAAAATTATTCACAATTTTATCAAATTCTATAAGTATAATAATATCCTTAATTAAAACTGTTTTCAAAATAATTGCCACATATATTTATTATAAAAATGAATATAGTTAGTATTATCATATTTATAGGCTTATTTTCATCCGTTATTTAGAGTTAAGGATGTAATCAAAAATGTGAAACTTGTGATAACAATAATCTTAATAAGTGTTTAAGTTGTATTCCAGAATTTAAAAGATAAATTCAAGGAGATTAATGTATATGTTAGGAAGGATATTAAGAGGATTTTCCTAATCTAAAATGCCTACCTATATGTGGAGATGGAATACTTGTTGATGGGGAAGATTGTGATGATGGGAATTATGATCCTTTTGATGGTTGCAATTAATGCAAATTAGGTTGTTAAGATAGTTGCTAGGTTTGTTAAAATGGATAATGTTATGAATGCAAAGTGAATTATATATTGGATGTTAGTATAAATATATGTTAAATAAACTGTCTTGATGATTTGATGGTAGGAAATTCATTATGTTATAATTAAGATTGTTTTGATCATTGTGTATTATGTGAATTTGGAATATGTAAGAAATGTGATGAAACAAATGGATGGTATTTGAATGAGTTTAAATGTGAACCAAAATGTGGAGATGGAATAATTGTTTAAAGTTTAGAATAATGTGATGATGAAAATATATATCCATTTGATTATTGTGATTAATGTCAATTAAGATGTCCAGATAATTGTTTAATCTGTTCAAATGGAATATGCATATAATGTATATTTGGATTTAAATTGATTTCAAAAATAATGAAATGTATACCTTTTTGTGAATATAATAACTTGATCAATTATTATGATGAATGTGTAGACAGTTTAACAAATAAGTTAATTTTATTAAATTTTAATTGTACTATTAATTGTTCATAATGTATTAATGGAATTTGTATTAAGTGTCGAATTGGATATTTATTAATTGATGATTAATGTAGACAAATATGTGAAGATAGTATTTAATTTTAAGAAGAAATATACAATAATACTTTAGAGTTATATTAATAAACTTGTTAATATTCTAATTTCATTTGTAATCATGAATGCTTATCATGTTCAAATGGACATTGTGAATTATGTAATGTAGGATTCAATTTAGTAAACAACTAATGTTAAAATATTTGTGGAGATAGTATTATTGTTGGTGAAGAATAATGTGATGATGGGAATCAGATTCAATTTGATGGGTGTTACAATTGTTAATTTTAATGTTAATAAGAATGTATTAATTGTCAATTTGGGAAATGCCTTGAATGTTAAATTGGATATGAGAATATTAACTTTATTTGCCATGAATAATGTAATAATTAAATTATTACATTTAATGAATTATGTGATGATGGTAATTTAGAACCATATGATGGATGTTTTAATTGTAATTATTCTTGTGATGAATAATGTGAGATATGTACTAAAGGTCTTTGTTAAAAATGTTATGATTTAGGATGGGAAATTAATTTAGAAAATAAGAAATGTACAACTATTTGTGGAGATTAATTAATTGCTGGGGATGAGTAATGTGATGATGGTAATGAAATTAAATATGATGGATGTTATTAGTGTTAATATTAATGTTAAAATGAATGTATTAAATGTATAAAAGGAATTTGTTATGAATGTAATGGACCTAATTGGATATTGAAAAATAATATATGTGTATGTGAAACATGTTAAAATTTATGTTAAAATGAATGTTTAACTTGTATAAAAGGACTATGTTATGAGTGTAAATCTCCAGGATGGATTTTAGATATAGATAATAATCTATGTATTTAAGAATGTGGAGAATAATGTATTGAAAATATTTGTGGAGATGGAATATTAAATCTTTAAATTGAAGAATGTGATGATGGTAATAATGAAATAAGAGATGGTTGTGATAAATGTATTTTAGAAAAAGGATTTCTCTGTTATTATGATGAGAATTTGATATATTAAGGATGTTCTAGATGTTAAGATTTGAATTGTCTTTAATGTAATGATATAGATAAATAATAAATTTGTTAGAAATGTCAATAAGGTTATTTTTTAGATGAATTTCAACAATGTTCATAATGTGATTAAATCTGTGTTGAATGTAATCAAAATTATAAGAATTGTACAATTTTTAATTCACAATATTTAAATGAATAAAATTAGCATAGATGTAATTTACATTTAGGATCCCTTAATGATAATAATTTATATGAATGCATTTCAAAATGTGGAAATGGTGTTTTAGATGTTTATGAATAATGTGATGATAATAATAGAGAAATTTTAGATGGATGTAATGAATTTTGTCAATTAGAGGAAGGCTATTTATTCAATCTATTAACTAATTCTTTATAAATAGAACCATATATTAAAGTAGACAAAAAATAATCCAATAATAATTTTTATTCACTTTTGATAAATTAAAATTAAGAATCATTAAATTCATCAAGTTTAGTAGTCAATATTGACGGATTTTTATAAATAGATTATAATTATAGTGTCATTGAAAACAATAATTAATTAGATTTATAATTTTAATTTAATAAAACAATAGAACCTACTAATTTAATACATATATCTATTTCTTATAAATAATAATATCAAAAAAGAGAATTATAAGAAGTAATAGTTCCTAATAGATAAGTTTATGTAAATGAAGAACAAAAACTTTAAGGTGAGAATATGGCTTAAGGTTATTAAACATTATTTTCTGCTTAAATATATTTAGCACCTCTAGCAATAGTGTTTGGAGGATTTTAATTTTTTTTGGCTATCCTTGACATTATGAGTTGGATAAATAACTTTTATTTTTTAAATGTTAATTATCCAGAGAATGTAAGGATTATATTTTTATAAGCTGAATGGAGTAATATCATTAATTTACCATCTTTGCAAATCTTTAATAAACCATATGATAATTATTATTTTGAAGCCCCCATTAAATTTTATGAAAAAGACATAGATCCTATGCTATTTAACAATATATAAACTCCAATAATTTTTGTATTCTAAGTGTTATTTACTTATCTCTTTAGTGTGATATTTATAAAGTTAATTGAACAAAATTACAGAAAAAATAGAAAATAAATGTCTAAGTCAACCATCTTTTAATTGGGTAATGATAGATAGAATTAAGAAACTAATACTTCTCATTTTTAATATGAGTTGGATATACCAAAATCACTTTAAACTTTCTTTATAAAATGTATTTATTTAAAGAGTAATTTAATGGCTAATTTAATCAGATCCTTTTCTTTAAGTTATTTAGATATTACTTTAGCAGTTCTCCTTTAAATTACTAATTAATAAACATCTTATAACTTTATTGTTAAAATTAATGTAATAGTTGCTTATTTATTTCTTATATTAATTTTATATCTTATTTATACATCATATATAATATCTTAAGCACATCAAGTTAAATTAGAGAATAAATTGTTTTTTTCAAGATATTGTTGTTTTTATGAGGAAATGAAAACTGAATCCTAAACTGCAATGACATATTCTTGTATAAATTTAATAAGGAAAACTATTTTTATTGTTTCAACTATTACTTTATATTCCTATCCAATATTCTAAACATTATTATGCTTTCTATCATGTCTATTAAATTTACTATTATTATTGTCAAGTAATCCTTTTAAAAGCAAAAAATAATATAT